>JACEEZ010015799.1:190000-205000 GCA_016584305.1 Chionoecetes opilio
TATAAAATTTATATATATATAAAATCTTTAAAGTGAAGCTATTCAGGTTTTTTACTTCTTAAAGATATTTTCTCTTTGTCTTTAAAGTGTCTTATTGTCTTTTTATCCTTTTATGATTCGCCGTAGCTTGTCATTTTGCTGTATCGCGTTTTTCGGGTCTAAAAACCCCTTTCTTCAGCAGCTAGGGCAGATTTTTTCTCCTCAGGAGCTGAGGGGGTGCATGATTAAGATGCGAAGTAAAGCGTATTTTACCGGTCTCCTCCCGCACCTATTACCGTTTTCTTATTGGGTAGTTTGTTTTTGCTTCTCGTCTTCTTGGGGGGAAAAAAGGCTGATTGGTTGTTTTGTCTTCGTTTTGGGGGCTTTTCTGTGGACCCTGTTTTTTGTTTTGTTTTTTTTTATGCTGGGTAGGCTTTGGGGGTCTTTTGCCTTACGCTAAGTTTGGGTTGATCTCTTTTATGTACAGCGCTTCTAGAGGGGAATCCCCGCACTTGCACCATGTAAACCTTTCTGTTTTTTCTTCTAAAAATTTTTCTTGTTATGAGAGCCATGTTTTCAATGGTGATTTTTTGGGCTCCGGAAGTTAGGTGGAAAGAAAGACGCGGGACAGCTTCGTTGTGCCCCATGCCGATGTAGGATGGGGGGGGGACTTCACAGTTTCCTCTTTTGCATTGTCCTTTTACACGGGGATTTTTGTTTTTCTCCTTCTTTGGGCTTGGGGCTTTACGGAAAAGGGAGGTTGTGGGTTCTTTTTTTTTGTGAAATTTTTGTAGTTTTATTCCCCTCTCTGGTCTGCAGGTTTCACTTTAGGTGGACGATTTGGTATTTTTTCTTTTTTTCTTCCTGGTGAGCGGGGGGAGAAGAAACCCGGTAAAAAAAAGTTTTTTTACTTTTTTTTGTGGCGTTGGGGTTTGTCCATTTTCCCCCCAAAGATTTTTTTATCTGCGGTTGATGTCTCTCTCGCTAAAGCCGTTTTGATGAGGCTTGAGTGGACGCCGTTTTCTTTGTGCAAAAATTTGCCATGTACTGCATGTGTGAGAGCTCTTCTGATGTAAGCACCGATTGTGCGTCCTTATATCTTGTGGGCATTCGCTTTCTCCTTTGGGGCAGTGCCCCCGGGTTTTCTTTGGGTTTTTTTACGTAACTTTGTGATAATGCACTGCCTAAACGGAGAACGAATCCCCACGAGATATAAAGACCCACAATCGTGCTTACATCAGAAGAGCTTCACACACTGCAGTCAGGGCAACTTTTTCAAAAAGAAATCAGCATCCACTAAGTCCCTAAACAAAGGGTTCAGCGAAGAGACAAAAACCGCAGACTAAAAAAATTTTGGGGAAAATTGGTACAACCTAACCCCACAAAAAAGATAAAGACAAAACTATTTTCTCCCGGGCTTTCTTCTCCCCCGCACACCGGGAAGAAAAAATAATAAATCACAAACGTCCACCGTAACGTGAAACCTGCAGACCCAAGAGAGGAGAATAAAATACAAATTTACTACAAAAAAAGGAAACCACAACCTCCTTCTCCCTAACGCCCAACCAGACGAAGGAGACAAAAAAAAAGTCCCCTTGTATAAGGCACAGCAAAAGAGGGAAAATGTGAAGCCTCCCCCATCCTACTTGGATGACACAACGAAGTGTCCGACGTCCTACTTGCCTCTAACTTCCGGAGCCCCAAAAAAATCACCCATTAAACAACATGGCATCATCATAACAAGAACATTTTTAGAAGAAATACAGATTGGGTTTTTACATGTGTGCAGATTGGGGACTTCCCATCCTAGAACGTGTACATAAAAAGACAAACCCAAACTTAAGACAGGCAAACGACCTACAACTCTACCCGCATGAAAAAAACAAAAGCAAATAACAGCCTACTCACAAAAGCCCAAACGAAGACCAAAAAACCAAACGCTCTCCCACTCAAAAGAGAAAGCAAAAACTATTACCAAACAACGACATCGGTAAAAGGGGGTGGCAGGTAGACGGGGTATAAAAAGCGCTTATTTGCTCTTTAAACATGCACACCTCAACTCCTGGGAGAAAACATCTTCCCTATCTGCTGAAAAAGGGTTTTTTAAAAACCGAAATGCGGATACAGCAAACATGACAAAACCGGGGAAATCATAAAATGATTACAAAAAAGAATAAGAACTCTTTGACAAAAAGAAAATTCTTTAAGAAGATAATAAACGTGAACTAGCTTCACTTTTTAAAGGTCGTCTCAGAGAAAAACTCCTGCCCTATATACGCTATATAATTTTTAATTTTTATACAATATATATATATTTTTAAAATATATATATTAATATATAATATATATATATATATATATATTAAATATATTATAATATATTATAAATTAAAATAATTACATACATACATATATATATATATTAAAATATATATATATATAATTATAATATATATATACATTATATATATATATATATTATAATAATAAAAAATAACTAAGAAAATAAAGGGGCTACAAGGGGGGCCCCGAGGCCTACACTTGGGAGTTCCTGTCACCTAACACTCCTAAATCCACCTCCATCCCCCCCTCTATACCTTTCCAGCCCCCCTTTAAAGCTCCCCCAAAGATCCCACTAACTACCTGTTAACTGACCATTCCAATCATTCACCCCCCCATTTGTGAAACCCGTTTTTTTCCCTATTTCCTTCTAAATCTACGCCCTTCCGATTAAACCCTTACTTCTTGTTCTACCCTGGTAAAAACCCTAAAACTTTCCCACATCTCCTTTTATATCCCTTTTTAATTAAAAACTACTATCAGATCGCCCCTTTTCTGCGTCTCTCGAAATGAGTGTAATTTTAAAAACTTCAATCTCTTCTCTAACTAAGTTTGCATCCTTTGTTCATTTTTGGGCATCCTTCTCTGCATGACTAACAAGCTAATCCTATGTAAAATGGAGACCAAAACTGAAACCGCATAGTCTAGGTAGGTTGACTAAGCCGATAAAACTTTTGAATAAATTCCACACTTTTATTTTTAAAACCTTTTTGGTAAGAATCTTAAAAACCCCTTTAGCTCTATTTTTAGCTTTTAATACATTGTTTCCTGTTTTAAAGGGCGGGCTCACCTTCCTCCAAGATCTTTTTACTTTCTATCTTTTCAGCGATAATTTCGTATGAGTATCTATTACCCAGGGTTCTTTTTACCAACATTATAAAGCTGCATATCAATATAAAAATTCCATCACCCTCTGACTGCCCCCTCATTAATTTTTTTTTAATCTCCCCCAATATGTTTACATCGACTGTGATCCAAAACCTCCTATCTTAGTACATAGAAACTTGCTGAAATAACTGCTAATCCCACTATCCAAGTCGTTTATATAAATAAAAAATAGTAATGACCCAAAACGACCCTTTTGGAACTCCATTGTCACCCGTCCCCATTCAGATTTGGGAAACCCTTAATTTTAACCCTTTGTTTCCTATTACTTAGCCGCTTGATCCAACGAAAACCTTCCATCATTCCATGAGCCAAACCCTTTTTTTAAAGTAAACGTCGAGACCCATTTTTTTTGCATAATTATGTTGAATGTTTATTCAAAAAAAAAACCCAATCCACAAAAAATCATTCATTTCCCCGCCTTATTTTTCCCCAAAAAAAGACTTGTAAAAAACGCGGGAAAAAAAAACAGCTTCATTCCAGCCCCTGGCCGAAACTTTCTGGTGACTTAAGTTCGGTAGCTTCCCAGCCCGCTATACAAAAAACACGGGGAAAACAGAAATAAATAAATACTTGAAAATTTTGGGTTTTTCCCATATTTTTTTTGTTGCATGTGGCATATACTTGATCCCTTTTTGGTAAGCAAAAAAAACTGTGCCTTTTCGAGAACTTACACCCCTTTATCACCCATTTGGCCATGATTTGGTGTGGCGCCTGTAGTGGGGGTGAGAGGAGCGCGACAAACACTGTGTTTTTCCCCCCGCGTCCCTTTACCCACCACGCCACGCGCTACACACATTCATAGTCAAATAGGTCGGAAATTGGTTTAAGCTCCTGCAAAGGCCCGCTTTTTTTCTGTATCCATGAAAGGGTGTAAGTAATGCCATTCCAAAAAAAAAATACGAAACATCCAAAGTTCTTCAAGTACTAAAAATTTTTTCGATTCTCTGTGATTTGTATCGGCGGGGTGGGAATTCCGAAACTTGACGCGCCGAGCCCTGGTGCGTCGTCTGCGGTCGTCAGTTTTTTTGTTTTGAGAGTCGTGGGAAATTTAATTTTAATGGGGGATCATTTTAAAAAAAGGGTGATGGATGCAAAAAGGTGACAACATATTGTTGATATATTCGATCATGGCTATATTTTGACTGCATTAAATCAGGAATAATGAAATGGTCTGGACGATTACTTTAAGAGTCACTCGTGTAGTACTTTGTCAATTGCCTTACTAAAGTCCAAGTATATTATATCATAATCCTTATCATTATCTGCCGTCTCATAAACTTTCCTATAAAAACTTAATAAATTTGTGAGAAATTACCTACCCTTGGTGAATCCATGCTGTGAATCATTGATCAAACTATGTTTATCTAAGTGCTCTCTAATGTTTTTTGCAATAATAGATTCCAATAATTTACCTACCACTGACGTTAGACTTAAGAGTCGATAATTTGACTTTAGTCCTCTGTCTCCCTTCTTAAATATAGGGATTACATTTTCTTTCCTCCACAATAACGACACATCGCCTATCTTAACTGATTTCCTAAAAATGTGCACTAACGACTCACTAACAACCTCTTTGCATTCTTTTAATACTCTGGGATACACTTCATCTGGTACTGGCGACTTAAAATTCTTCATTTTATCTATACCCTCTTCCACCATTTCACTGGTTATCACATTATCTTTGAGTTTCTCCTCATCGCTTCCTTTGAACATCTGTTCACTTTCAGGTATTGTCTGTGTATTCTCCTCAGTAAAACCCCTTAACAAATAATTATTTATATTTTTACACATATCCACATCCGTATGTAAGACCTTAACGGCCCCAAGAATTCCCTTGTCTTGGTTTTATATACCTGATAAAACCCCTTTGGGTCGCCTTTTGCTTGTCCTGCTACTTTAATCTCATAATTGTTCTTAGCTACTCTTGTTAATCTCTTCACTGTCCTCGCCATCACGTTATACTGTTCTTTGCTCACCTGTCCAGCCTTGAACCTTAAATACACGTTTCTTTTTACTCCAATGTTGTGTTTTAAACTAGTGGTCATCCATTTCGGGTCACTCTTTCTAGACCTTATATCCCTAAAAGGAATATTCTTTTTCTATCCGTCAATTAAATTCCTTACAAATAAGGTATAATCCCCCTCCGCCCCGACCTCACTTTCAGCTTTATCCGCGCTGACCTTAAAACATTCCTTTACCCTACTCCCATCGTTAATCACTTTCAGGTGTCTTTCTAATCCTGTATAATTAGTCTTTCCTGCCGTCACTGTGCTGACCTTGGAACATTCCTTACCCTCTATCCCACCCACCCCGCTAATCTCCACCAGGTGTCTTCCTAATCCTTCATAATTGGCCTTTCCAGCTGTCACCGCCATGCCTTTGACCGCATTGACCTTGGAACAGTTATTCCCCTCCATCCCACACCTCTTATTAATCACCTCCAGGTGTCTTCTTAATCCTGCATAATTGGCCTTTCTGAAATTAGGCACTCTGTTTATTGACACTTAATTTTCCAACATCCCATTTTAAGCAAAATCTGATTTCATAATGGTCGCTTTTATCTAACTTTCCACCAATCTCCACATCTGTAACTAAATCTTCTCAGATTGTCAGTAATACATCTAGAATATTATCTTCTCTAGTAAGCTCCTTGATTGCTTGGGTTAGGAAGTTAGTCTGGATTATATTTAACAATTCCTCTGCGTCGTTATCTCCTATAATTAAATCCCAGTCTATATTCCTAAGATAAAAATCTCCCACCACGCATAGTCGATTATATCTGCATGGCTTGTTTATTTCTTGCTATATAGGAGCTGAATCCTATTTAGATAAGTTTGGAGGCCTATGCACTACACCCAAAACCATTTTCTCAAGTCCCTCCGTAACCTCCACCAATACAGACTCTATGCTGCCATCTGTTTTTATAACATTATTAACACAACACTGCAATGTATCTCTTGCATAAAGCGCAACTCCTCCACCTCGCCTACCTACTCTGTCCTTGTGAAATAACTTATACCCAGTGTTACGTCCCCAGCCACACTTCACCACACTGCAGCTCCTTGCTGCAAAAACATGCACAGTAAATATTGTGCAATACATAACACTGTACCTTGCTTCTCCCGTAGAGAAGTTATCCCGGGCTGGCTGGTTGGCAGCTAGATTTTCACTCCCCACACCTCACTCTCACAACCACACCTTACTCGCACAACCACCAGGCAAATATTGACTCACTTCTCCAATTTTAACATATTATATACTTTCAATCTCAAACATGTACATAAACAAATAAATAAATCAATGAATACCCTTTGATGTCTCAAACATCAAATAAATTATGAAATCATCCCACAACACAGTTTGCACCATCTCACGTCATCACCACTCCAATCATACATACAATCATATTGTAGGCTACACACACCTCCGACACACACAGCTGCTGCTCGCCACACACCTCCGACACAACCAGCTGCTGCTCACACCGCACACCTCCGACACACATACACCATACACCACAGGCTACTCGCCAAAGTTAAGCACACACCATCACCATACACCATACACCATACACCAGGCTACACGCCAGTCAAGCACATACACATACCACACACCATCAGTCAATCACACACCAAGTCAAGCACACACCAAACACACAATTACTTCCCTTATACCACTCTCAGCACAACACGTGGCCTATCCACGGAGCCTCCACAGCCAGCCCCTCACACCTCGCTGTCCACCCAAAAAGAGAGAGCCGCTCCACCTGGCTTTTCACCTCATCAACATGCTCGCTTAATTTACGGGACCACAATTACTCCACAGAAAATGCTTTAGGGGTGACTAAGGGTAACACTCCATAGAAATTGCTTTAGGGGTGGCTAAGGGTAACACCCTCCTTCCAGTAAAACCCGTCAGGGTGGCAAGGTTGGTAGAGACGTGAGCTTGCAATGTGTAGCGTCCCTGCGCATTCGGTCAGCGGTTCGAGTCCGCCTAGTTCGTGCTGACGTGGCGGCGCTTTGTATAGTCAATAACCTTGTAGTTGGTACTTGCAAAGTGTCTAATAGGATGAAAATCTTATCTTATCTTATCCTTCCAGTAAAGATGTCAGTTCTCTCTTAAGAGGGCTCACAGCTTACAGGAACTCTTGAAAGAGCGTCTGCTATCACATTATCCTTCTCTTTCACATGGGTAACAACTAAATCATACTCCTGCAACAGTAGACACCACCTCATCAACCTTTGATTTGAATTTTGCATACTATTTACAAAAATTAAGGGGTTGTGATCTGTAAACACTTGCACTGGCATCGCAGCCCCTTTTACATATATATCAAAATTATTTAAATTCAAAATCAACGCCAAAGCCTCTTTCTCAATTGTGCTATAATTCCTCTGGTATAACAATAACTTTTTAGAGAAATATCCAAACGGATGATCAACTCCTTCCATCTCCTGCATCAACACTCCTCCAATTCCCTCACCACTGGCATCCACATACAGCTTAAATGTCTTGTCATAATCAGGAGTAATCAATATGGGAGCATTAACTAGAATATCCTTAATTTTCTTGAAAGCCTCCTCACAGTGCTCGCTCCACACACATTTTATCTTTTTACACAACAACCTGGTTAATGGCAGTGCAACTGCTGAGAAATTTCTACAAAATCTCCTATAATAACCACTCATCCCCAAAAATCTCAACAGCTCTTTTCTGTTTGTTGGAGAAGGCAAATCCATAATGCCTTTCACTTTGGCATTAAGTGGTCTCACCTCTCCTTGTCCAACCTTAAATCCTAAATAATCCACTGAAGCCTTCACAAAATCACTTTTCATCAGGTTCACTGTGAGATTTGCATCATCCAATTTCCTAAATACTTCAACCAACAACTTTAGATGCTCCTCCCACTTCTCAGAATACAGTACAATATCATCTATATATACAGTACAACATTTTACTCCCTTCAATACTTCCTTCACTAATCTTTGAAAACAATTGGAATTATTCTTCATACCAAAAGGCAAAACTTTATATTGATAGAGTCCATCCATGGTAACAAATGCTGACAACTCCCTAGCTTTCTCAGTTAATCCCACCTGCCAAAAACCTTGAGCAGGTCTATTTTTGTTACATATCTAGCATTTCCCAGCTGGTCTATACAGTCATCAATTCTGGGAATGGGGTAAGAGTCACTTTTAGTTACCACATTAACCTTTCTATAATCAGTACAAAATCTATAACTCTTCCCTCCAGGTTTAGGCACCAACACACAGGGTGAACTCCATGGACTATTGCTATGTTCAATTAAATCTTTTTTCAACATCTACTCTACTTCTTTTCTCATTATCTCTCTCTTCTGTGGTGTCACTCTGTATGGGTGTTGTTTAATTGGTGCTACTTTTTCAATCTCTACATCATGTACAATTACATTTGTTCTTCTGGGAGCATCAGGAAACAAAGATTTAAAATCATTTATAATTCTTTTTACCTCTCCTCTCTCATCCCGACACAAATGTTTCAACTTTTCTTCCAACTGTGATAATACTACTGAGTTCTCCAAACTCTGCCCCTCACATCTGACTAAATCATTATGTTCCACATCATCCTTTTCAGACTTCACAACATTCCCACAAATTATAGCATTAACATCTACTCCATGTATCTTCTCTCTGTCATGATATGGCTTCAACATATTGACATGGCATAGTTGATTCCCTTTGCGTCTCCCTGGAGTTTCTACTAAATAATTTACATCACTAATCTTTTTCTCAATTACCCAAGGCCCACAGTATTTAGCATTTAAAAGATTACCTTGCAGTGGGAACAGCACCAATACCTTGTCACCAGGTTGAACATCTCTTTCTCATGCCTTTTCATCATACCATTTCTTCATATCCCTCTGAGATTCCTTTAAGTTCTCACCAGCAATTTCTCTAGCCCTCATCAGTCTCTCCTTAAACTTTGCTACATATTCCAAAACATTAGGTACATTTACATTTCCTAACCATTTCTCCTTCAACATCCTCAATGGTCCTCTGACCTCATGCCCATACAAAAGTTCAAAAGGGCTGAAACATGTTGATTCCTGTATAGCATCTCTCAAAGCAAACAGTGCTAACGGCACAGCCTCATCCCAATCCCTATCCAATTCCATACAATATGTCCTCAGAGTCTTTTTGAGTGTCTGGTGAAACCTTTCTAAGCAGCCCTGTGACTGCGGGTGGTAGGCACTTGATAATTGTTGATTAATTCTCAACCCCTGTAACACTTGACCAAACAATTTTGAAGTGAAGTTACTACCCTGATCCGATTGTATTACTTTAGGAAGTCCAACCCACGAAAAAAAATTCACCAACTCTCTCACAATAACTTTAGCATGAATACTTCTCAATGCTATTGCTTCTGGGAATCTAGTAGCCATACACATTATGGTCAATAAATACTGGTTGCCTCTCTTAGAAGGAGGAAGAGGACCCACAAATTCAATACATATTCTACTAAATGGCTCACCCACTACAGGAATAGGACACAGTGGTGCTTTCACTATAGTTTGGTTTGGTTTTTCTACCACTTGGCATACATGGCAAGTTTTACAATATTCAGTTACACTCTTCTTTACTCCTGGCCAATAAAAATGAGCTGTTATTTTGTTTAATGTCTTTATTACACCTAAATGACCAGACCAATTATTTTCATGAGCCAATTCTAAAACTTTCTCTCTATATTTCCTGGGAACAACAATTTGAGTCCTCACCATCCAATGATCATTTACTGGGCTATCAGTAGGCCTCCACTTCCTCATTAAAACTTCATTCTCCACATAATATCCCACATCCTCATCTGAAGCTCCTCTTCTCACTGCCTCACTCCACAAAGATTTTAGACTCTCATCTTCCCATTGTGCACTTGTCAAATCCTCCTTTCTCACAATATAATCTGACATAATCCCAGCCTCACATTTAGTCCCATCTCCTTTCACCTGTTCAACCTCCATGTGGGACTCCACTCTATCAAACAATGAGCTTAAGTCCATCTCACGCTCCTCTATTTGCTTGGCCTTAGCTCTTGTCACTACACATGCTGGATACAGTATACTCTCCTCTACCTTTCCTTCAACCTTACATATTTCAGGCTCTAAAATGTCACCATCCTAACTAATTATAGGATTCTCCATAAGCTCAGGGGTAGGGACAACCTGTTCACCCGCCAAATCATTCCCCAGGAGCATGTCTACACCTGTTATTGGAAGTTCATTACTCACTCCTACCTTCACTTTTCCTGTGACAAATCCACTCTTAAGCCACACATGATGAATGGGAATGACTTTTCCAGCAGATCCTATACCTTTAACATCAACTTCTACACCTGTAAAAGTCTTCTCACTCCATTCCACAGTATTCATAAGTACTAGACTTAAATTTGCACCTGTATCCCTCAAAATTACAATTTCCCTCTCTGCACCATCATCTACATTCATCTGTCCTTTTGTAATAAAAGATTCAAAATCAACTGCAGGGAAAACTTTCTTCTCAGTGTTAACATTTGTTGGTAAGTGCTCTACACATCCTCTCTTGGATACTGTTAGTCCTGCCTCCTTTGAATTCATATACCTATAACATTGATATTTCCTATGTCCCTGTTTACCACAAAGTTGACATTTGGGAGGCAAGCTTTGTTGGTTGCCACAATATATACTTAGGTGTCCAACTTCACCACATTTATAACATCTAATCAAGGACTGACTCTACCTTGGAGCATTACTGACATTATTATTCTTGGGAGGGGGAGAATATACTGCCTGATTCTGAAAATTACCTCCAAAACTAGATTTCACATAGTTACTTGAGTACCTAGCATTTTTTTCATTTGCGATACCTTGTAAATGAACATTTTTGTTCCCCTTACTACTCCCATAACCAGCCGAGTTACCAGACCAGCTCTGGTGGCTAGGTCTAACCCTTGGCACTGAATTACAAAGCCCGTACGCCACCTCAAGTTGGTCAGCCTTATGTCCAGCCTCCATCACATCTTTTATATCAAGCTTCATAATTTCATACCTCAACTCTGGTTTCAGATTATTTCTAAAATGTTCTAACATCATTAACTGCCTTAAGTTCTCCTTTTCATTAACATTTTCTGCCTTCAACCATTTATCAAATTTGAAAGCACACTCTGGCCATTTCTAAATATGTACAGTTTGGTGATTTCTTTACATCTCTGAATCTCTGTCTATAGATCTCAGGGTCCACTCTCACAGTTTGTAACACAGCCTCCTTCACAACCTGATATTCATTACATTCCTCTACACTCAAACCTGCATAAGCCTCTCTTGCTTTACCTTTGAATTTTGTCTGTACTAATAAAGCCCATTCATCCTCAGGCCAACCTTTCAATATTGCCACCTTTTCAAATTGAAGAAAGTAATTTTCTGCTTCCTCCTCCACAAATTCTGGCACAAAATGAACTTTTCCATCATTTGATCTTCCCCTGTGACCACCACTGTCTACTTCCATTTTCTTTATTTGCACCTCTGCCTCTGTTCTAATTTTCTCTCTTTCAACCTCTGCCTTACTTTTTTCAACTTCTGCCTTACTTTTTTCAACTTCTGCCTAACTTTTTTCAACTTCTGCCTCCATCCTCACTGCCACATTTCTCTCTCTCTGCAACCTGATCTCCATTTCCATCAACCTCAGCCTCTGTGATAATGCTTGCTCACTATCAGTCATTTCACTCCCCTGTTCCTTCAGGCTCTTTCCTTCCAAACCCATCCTTTGTCTTTCATCTTCATCCTGCTCTTCACTTAATACACCCAAGTCTATTAATTCTTTCACTAATTCTCTCTGCATATCCTCCTTGAGCCTAGATATCAACTCTATTTCAAATTTCTCTGCTAATTTCTTTAACTCCTCCCTGGTACACTGATATAGGCAGTGCACCTCACGATTAACCATAAAGTTGCTCACATTTCCCTCCATCATAAATATAGGAGTGTTCAGAGCTTACCACAGTACTGAAGTGCAGAGATAGTAAGCCGGCAGAGTTGACACTGTGGCAGGGTTGCAGGGTTGGCAGGGTTGGCAGGGTAGCAGGGTTGGCAGGGTATAGGCTATGGCTCCACGTGGTCCACTGGTCACACACACAAAATCAAATATCTTATCCCGGACAGGCCCCTAAACTATCTGTTACGTCCCCAGCCACACTTCACCACACTGCAGCTCCTTGCTGCAAAACCATGCACAGTAAATATTGTGCAATACCTAACACTGTACCTTGCTTCTCTCTTAGAGAAGTTATCCCGGTCTGGCTGGTTGGCAACTAGATTTTCACTCCCCACACCTCACTCTCACAACCACACCTCACTCTCACAACCAGCAGGCAAATATTGACTCACTTCTCCAATTTTAACATATTATATATTTTCAATCTCACACATGTACATAAACAAATAAATAAATCAATGATTGCCCTTTGATGTCTCAAACATCAAATAAATTATGAAATCATCCCACAACACAGTTTGCACCATCTCACGTCATCACCACTCCAATCATACATACAATCATATTGTAGGCTACACACACCTCCGACACACACAGCTGCTGCTCGCCACACACCTCCGACACAACCAGCTGCTGCTCACACCGCACACCTCCGACACACATACACCATACACCACATACCAGGCTACTCGCCAAAGTTAAGCACACACCATCACCATACACCATACACCAGGCTACACGCCAGTCAAGCACATACACATACCACACACCATCAGTCAATCACACACCATCAGTCAATCACACACCAAGTCAAGTACACACCAAGTCAAGCACACACCAAACACACAATTACTTCCCTTATACCACTCGCAGCACAACACGTGGCCTATCCACGGAGCCTCCACAGCCAGCTCCTCACACCTCGCTGTCCACCCAAAAAGAGAGAGCCGCTCCACCTGGCTTTCCACCTCATCAACATGCTCGCTTAATTTACGGGACCACAATTACTCCACAGAAAATGCTTTAGGGGTGACTAAGGGTAACACCAGCTATCTCGACCTCCGGATCAAATACCTTTCCTGACATATCCAACCATGTTTCTGTTAATACTATTATATCAAAATCCTCTACACTATTTATTCCTCTCAGGATATCTATCTTGTTTAAAATACTCCTACAGTTTGCATAGTAAGCCTTCAAGCAGCCCCTCTTCTTTATGTCAATTTTCCCTTTATCTTTAACTAAACCCCTCCTCTCTCTCTTCTTACGAATCACTTTAGTTCCTTGCCTTCTGAAGCTCCTCCTAGTATCGCAAGTTTCATTTACCCCGACCCCATTGTCTAATCCCCGGTTCTCTATCTTAAAAAAGCCTGCAGTGCATCTACCTCCCTTTCCAAGGGACTCAGACAAGATCTGAACTCCTTTCCTCGAAAAGTGTACCCCGTCCCTGCGGTAGAGGTGGTTATGCCCGAAAAAGAGGTCCCCGCTGTCTACAAAGGCCCAACCATTGGCTTTGCAACGAAGTGCCAGCCGGCAATTTAGAGCAATAGCCCTGGAGTACCACAAATCGTCAACATAGCGTCCTGGAAGGACACCACACACCACAGGGAACCCACCCCTATCCCTAACCTTACCTACAACTTTCTTGAGCCGCCGTAGCAATTCCTCACTTCTTACACACTCAACATCTTTCCCCCAGCGCTCAGGCAGACGATGGGCTTTTTCCCTTGGTCCGCCATACACTCAACTATCTTGTCACTAACATAACCTATCCCCTTCCGTGGGTAACTCACCGACTTCATGCGCATCCCATCCCTGTCACAGAACCTGCTGGCGAGATGTCTAATCTAAATGTCACCAACAACCAAGATTTTACCTGCGGGTAATGATGTATCGTCTACCGTCCTTACCTCCGTATCTTCCTCTTGCAGCCCCGAGAGTACCTGAACTGAATTCGTGCACACAACATGGTCATTGTTAACCTTTATCTCCTTATGGCGCGCTCCACTATGATCAACTATCGTCCATTCACCAATCCCTGGTGCCTTACTAGGAACCCTAGTAGTAGCCCGAGGCACGTCTCCCTCTGGTACCCCTCCAGGTATATCCCTCGCATGTGCCCCTCCACTCACTCCACTTGGACCTCCACCTCCACACTTAATAGATTGTATCTCTATTTCCTGATTCTTCACCACGCTTTTCAAATCGTTCACTTCACTTACAAAGCACCTTTTCAGGTCTTCAATCGCCTCAAGAATAGACTTAAGTGCCACTCCACACCCTTCACTACACTCCCCCTCGACCCTTCTCCCTCCTTCTATCACACTCATGTTCACCTCAGACTCCTTCACTCCACCCTCTCCTCCACTTCTCCTCCCACTCCACACCTCCACAACACCCTCGACTCGACGAACAGCACCATCGCCTTCACTCTCCACACCGTCGTCTCCACTAGCCATGCCGACGGTAATCCTTGCAGCCGCCATCTTAATGAACCTGACTCAACACACACACGGAGCTGCCTCCTCACACTTCTTGCCTCTCCAAAAGACAACGAACGACTGATAAATATATATATATATATATATATATATATATATATATATATATTATATATATATATATATATATTATATATAGTAATATATTATATATATATATATATATATTATATGTATATATATAATATATATGTATATATATGTATATATATATTATGTATATGTATATTATATATATATATATATGTATATATATATGTATATGTATATATATATATATATATGTATATATA
>JACEEZ010015799.1:215000-225000 GCA_016584305.1 Chionoecetes opilio
ATGGATATTATATATAATTTATAATATATTAATATATTAAATATATATTATATTATATATATATATATATATAATATATATATATATATATGCTATACATCTATATATAAATTATATATGTAATATATAATATATTAATAATTATATATATTAATATTTACTTATATATATAATATATATATATATATATTTATATATATTATATGTATCTATATATATACTTAAATTACATATATATAAAATATATATACATATATATTATATATATATAATTATATTATTATATAATATATATATATATATATATTTATATTATAATATATAGATTATATATATTAATATTATCATATATAATAACTATTATATAATATGTATATTATATTATTATTATTACTTTTATTATTTTATATATATATATTATATTTTTTTTATATTATATATATTTTTATACATATTAAGCTCCCTATAATTTTATCTCTATACTATTTTAAAAATTTAATTATATATCATTTTATATAATTATATAATTTTCATTACTATACATATATTATTATTATGATAATATATATATATATATATATATATATATATTTATTACCTTATACATATATATATATATGTATCCATATATATTATATAATCATATATATATATATATTTTAAATTTATTTTTTATGTATACTTATATTGTGTACATTTCGGTATCTATAATTTATGATTTTTTTATTTATTAATCTTTTTATTTTATATAAATTATTATTTGTTTTATAATTTTTTTTATAATTATTATATTATATTGTTATTATTTATTTTATATAAATTTATTTTTCTTATTATTTATTTATTTTTTTATATTTTGGGGGATTTCTTATATTTAAGTATATAATATAATCTATAGATTTTGTTACCCCATATATTATATTTAATTTATCCTATATCTCATATTTTCAATATCTTTGATACTAATATATATCTATATATATTTCTTTATATAATATATATCATATAATATATATATATATTAAAAATATATATATTTTTAATAACGAGAGGGAAGCTGGAAAATTCTTATTTGATTTCTTAAGTTGTAAAACAGTGAGATCTGTTATACCTGCCCTCGGTGCTGAAGATTCTTATTGTTTCTTAGTGGTATACATCTTGATATTTCAGGGTGCAAAACCTCGTCATATTTGGGGGTTTGTTATGCCAACGTTTTCCCCAAAGGGCACTTGCATCAGGTGACGATCGTGTATCCCTTTGCCCTCCTGGGCTGCGGGAAAATTCTTAGTTTGATTTTTTATTGGTAGTAATGTGACGATCTGTGTATACTGCCCTCCTGGGCTCGGAAGATTCTAGTTGACTAAGAAAATCACTAAGAATTTTCCATAGCCAGGAGGGAAATATACACAGTCGTCACCTGATGATCCAAGTCCCTTTTGGCGAACGTTGCCATAAACACCCCAATATGACGATTGTCTTTGTCACCCTGAAATATCAAGATTTTATATATTATATAGTATTATTATATATATATATATATATATATATATATATATATATATATATATATATATAAAAATTTAAATGTAATTAATATAATAAAAATTAAAAATTGTATAATATATATCAGATAAATATATATATATATATTATTATATATAATGAACATATACTAATATATAATAGATTATAATATTATATATAGATTATATATATTACTTATATATCGTATGTATATATATATATTTTAGATAATATATATATATATTTTATAT
Source organism: Chionoecetes opilio (assembly GCA_016584305.1). NCBI lineage: Eukaryota > Metazoa > Arthropoda > Malacostraca > Decapoda > Majidae > Chionoecetes > Chionoecetes opilio. Next base: position 216,776 of record JACEEZ010015799.1, read on the forward strand.
ATATCTTCATATATATATATATAGATTATTATATATATATTATTTATATTTTTTTATATAATTTTATTTATATATAATAATTCGTATTATGTTATATATTTATATTATTTATATTATATATATATATATATATATATATTATATATTAAAATTTTATATATATATTATTATCATATATATATAATTTTATTTTTATATATATATATATATAATATTTATATATATATATATATATGTATCATTTTATATATTATTATATATATATATATATATTATATATATATATATATTATATATTTTATATATTATATATATATTATATATATATTTATATATTATTACACCTAATATATATATATATATATTCAATATATATATAATATATATATATATAATATATATATATATATATATATATATTATATATATTTTTTATATATATATTTTAAAAATTTATATTATTTTTTATATATATATTATATATATATATCTATTATATTTTATATATATATTTTATATATATATTTTATTATATATATATATATTTATATATTAAAATTATATATCTATATTATTATATATATATATCTATATATTTTAAATATATATTAATTATATATATATAATATTACTAATATATAATTATATATATAATAATATATTATATATTATAATATTCTTCTATCTCTTCTCTCTTATTATTTATATTATATATATATAATATATATTTTTAATATACTATTATATATATATATATATATATATATATATTTTATATATATATATCTATATATATTTTATAATATAATATTTTTATTTTATTAATATATATTTTTATATTATTATATATATTATTTATATTTATATATATATATTTTATTATTTTTTTTTTTTTTTTTTTTTTTCATTTGTGCCTATAGCGCCCGTAGGCAGTGGGGGCCCCAGGGCTGGGATAGTAGGCTCTGGAGTTTCCTTGAGGGTTCTGATGGTTGGTCCTCGCCCGTTGGTGGCGCAGGCAGGTTTCTTATAGTGACGCCTGTGAGGCTCTGCCGCCTCCCTGTGTCCTCCAATGCACTCGCATTCGAAGGTAGAGTTGATAGGCAGGGCATGTGGGTGTTCTTAGGCCACTCGACGGTGCAGAAAGGTTTTTGGGTTTCTTCGGAGATCGAACTCGGGTCACCGAGAACGCCCGTCGGGGACTCTTAACCCCCTCCGCTCCCGCTCTCCCTTATTATAAAATATATATATATATATTAAAATTAAAATATACATATAAAATATAATATTTATATATAGTTTTATATATAAGATATATAAAATATATTATATATTAATATATATATATTATATTATATATATAATAATTTTATTATAATATTATATATTATATATATAAATATATATAATTATATATATATATGGGTTTTTTATTATATATATTATATATATTTTAATAATATATATTTTATATATATATAATTTATATATATATTATATTATTTATATATTATTTTATATATATATATATATATATATACATTATATATATATATATAATTTTATATCTATATAAAATATTAAAATTTTATTTAAATATTATATTATATAATTTTATATATATATATAGATATATATAATATTATATATATATTATATATATATTTTTATATATTATATATAATTATATATTATATATATATATATATATATATATATATATATATATATATATATATTATTATATTTTATATTTTTAAAAATATATATATATATTATATATATTATCATATATTATAATTATATATTATTATATATATATTATATATTTATACAATATTATTAAAATATATTATTTATATATATATATAAAATATATATATATATATATATAATATTCTATATATATTATGTATCATTATAATATTATTTTATATAATATAATTAATTATAAAATATATATTATTTATACTATCTATAATAATATATTAATTATATATATATATTATCTATATATTTATTATCTATTATATATTTATTATAATATTTACTATATATAATATTATATATAATTAATATTTTTTATGATATTAATTATATTTTTATATATATTATATTAAATATTATAATCATATATATTATATAGATAATATATATGTAGATAATTTTATATGATCTATTTATATATTATATATATATATATAATATTATTATAGATATACATATTCTTATAATTAATATATATATATATTATATATATATTATCATATAAATAATATAATCTATCATCTTTATAATATATTATATCATATTATATATATAATTATATATATTTTATATATAATATTTTAAAAAATTAATATTAGTATTATTATTAGTTAATGAAAATATATATATAAAAAATATATATTCTTAAAATTTTTATCATATATTATTTAAAAATATATATTATAAAATATATGTATAATTTATATATATTATAATATTTTATTTATTTATATTGTATATATATATATATATATATCTATTATTATATTATATATATTTTATACATATATTATTATATATTCCTTTTATATATTATTTTTTTTATTTTAAATTATATATATTATATATATATTATATTATTATATTCTATATATATAATTCTATATAATTTATATTTATATATTAATTATTATATATTTTATACCTATTTATATTATTATATATATTTTTATTTTTATTATATCATATATATATTATTTTATTATATCTTATATCTATATCTATTACTATTTTTATATATTATATTATTTCCCCTCTTATCTATATTTTACTATTTTATACTTTATTTCATTCTATATATCTATATATATAATTATTATATTATATTATATATATCTTATTCCCATTTTTCATCTTATATTTATTTATATTATATATATTTATTTTAATATATATATTTTATATATATATTATATATATATTTTACATATATTATATATATATTTTCCATATATATATTTTCTATCTTATTATATATAATATAATATATTATAATATTATATATATATATATATTATTATCCCAATATATATTTATATATATTATTTATTAAAATAAATTTATAATTATATATTTATATATATATATTTTATACATATATATATATATATAATTTTAATTATATTATATATATATATTATAATTTATATATATATATATTTTATATATTTTAAAATATATATAATAGTATATATTAATTATATATATATATATAATATATTATTATATATATATAATAATAATATATATATTAATTATTATAATATATATATATATATAATATAATTATATATATATAATATTATATAACTAATAAATTATATATATATTATACTATATATATATATATATATATTTTATATATATAAAAATATAATAAAATTATAATATATATATTATAATAAAATATATAATATATATATTATATTATATATATATATAATATTAATTATATATTATATTATATATATTAATAAATATTATATATATACTATATTTTAATATATAATTATATTATAATATATGTATATATATATATATATTAATATATATATTATTATAATAATATATAATTATATATTATATAATAATATATAATTTTATTTATAAATTTAATATATTATATATTTTATATTTATATATATCATATATATCTATTTTCTATATATTTATTTAAATTTTATTATATATATTTTATTATATTATCTTATATATATATTATTTAAAAAAAAAAAAAAAAAAAAAAGAAAAAAAAAAAGGAAAAAAACAAAATAAAAAAAAAAAAAAAAAAAAAAAAAAAAAAAGGAAAATATAATTAATTTATTTTATTTTAAAATATATATATAAAATATATATATATAATATATATAATATATATTATTAAATATATAAATTTTATAATATATATATTAATATAAAAAATAAAATATATAATAACTTTTGAAAGAAAAAAAAAATAAAAAGGGGAAAAAATTTTAAAATAAAAAAAAAAAAATTAAAATTTAAAAAACAAAAAAAAATTTTTTAATTAAAATTGAAAAAAAAATAAAAAAAAAAATAAAAAAAACCCCTTTTTTTTTAAAAAAAAAAACCCAAAAAAAAATAAATTTTCTTATTTTTAAAATTAAATTTTTTATTTTCTTTTTTTAAAAATTTTTTTCTTTTTTTAAAACCTTTTTTTTTTGTTAATTTTTTTTGTTTTTTTTTTTTTTTTTTCTTTTTAAATTTTTCTTTTTTATTATTTATAATTTATTTATTTATTTTTATTTACTTTTATTTTTAATGATATTATATATATATATGTTCTTATCTAATTACTTTATATATTCTTTATCTTATATATTCTTTATATTTTATATCTATTTCTGTTCTTTTTCTTTTATTTATTTTTTATTTATTTTTTCTATTCTTTTTTTTATTTCTTTATTTTTATTCTTATTTTATTTATTTAATTATTCTGTTGCTATGTGTAGAGAGAGAGAAGGAGAGAGATGGGGGAGGCGTCAGGAGGATAGAGAGAGGGAGAGAGAGAGGGGCGAGAGAGACGAAAAAGGGGAGGGACTAGAGAGGGAGAGAGAGGGAGGAGGGGCCGAGAGCGAGTGAGAGAGACGAGAGAGGAACGATGAGAGGAGAGAGAGAGGAGAGAGAGAGAGAGAGAGCCCGGGAGAGAGAGAGAGAGAGAGATAGAGGTGCTAAGTGGCTTGATGGTGGGTCAGTCCAATTAAAGTCAATTTAGCGTGGTGACCGTCTGGTCTAGGATTTTAAGAGAATCTGCTTGTTGTCTACTTTCTTGTTTGATCAGGTCGCGTGTTTGCTTGCCTTTTGAGCTCAGGTAAGCTGCTGCATTGCATCTCCTTTCGTTTTTTGTGTTTGATTTTGCTTAAAACTACACTTATGTGTTGACATCTAAGGTAAAATTAAATTCCATCGTCGTCTTAAGAAGTTTATTACCATTCTTTATATTTTTTTCTGTGATTTATCATGTTAGTTTCTTTACTGTTTTTTGGAAGGTTCATGGTCTTCTTCGGCGCATTCTCAATTTCTTCACTCATTCTAGATAAAGGTAGGGACGCGTCTCTCAGTTCAGGGAACGTTTCCATGAGTTCCATTGTCAGTGAATCACCTTCAGTGCACATCTGAATTCCGATAGCACACAGCAGAAGGAATGGGGTTTATACAAGATGGTCATCATTTCATTGTCTTTTTCCTTCATAATGTTATATCATGTGTGCTTATGAATTTTCCGTCGGCGTACATGACCGTATACGGTGTCATAATGTGTTGGTACTTTGATACTGAGGGGCAGTGAGTCGCAGGATTGGATATGTTTACATTACTCTCCTGCTCACCATAGAGACATACAAGATTTAATTACAGTCCCATCACGCACTCATTCCCTCACTTCCCGTCCTGCCTTTCCATACCTACCTCCCACCATTATATATTCCGTATTATCTCCCAGTGGTTACTACATTACGGCAAAACAGGAGAAAAGAGAAACAGACGAGGAGCCCTATTCCCCCAATTATCTTCCTATAGCTATTTCCCACCTCCACTATATTGTCTTTCTGATGTCAAATATTTCATGTATTTATTATATTTTTACCAACGTTTTTCTTGCTTATTTTGATATACCATTTCTTCTTTTATTGTTTCGATCTTGTCATCTCTTCACCTTGCTGCTTCCTATCATTTATCTCTTTATCTATACCTTTCCCTTTCCCTCTCGCTGCCGTGTTCCTCCTTTTGGCTCCTTGGCGACGTCCCTAAAATCTGGGGCGGGAAGTGCGGCCATCATCACAGGGTCCACGGTGGTCATGCCTTCAAGCTGTCACAACAACCACCATCACCTGCACCAGCACCACTACCACCTTTAATGTTCCACATTCACCGCCTCCAAGGACATATCCACTACCTTCAGCTTTCTACCACCACAACTAGTATAGTATTGCTACTAATATAATGTCAGAGATAATTTTCACCTCATTTAGAAAGTTCAGGATTTCACCCTCCCGCCACCAATGTCATACCATTGTTTAGTACTATGACTATCCACCACCACAATCACCACCACCATTATTGCCACTACAATCATCTCCATTGTTACGGCTATGGTCACTACTGATGATGGTTTCGTGGGAACTGTCTGGTCCAATCCCATCAACACCAAACATCATCATCATTTTTACAATGATCACTAACATGAGTACCACCACAACCAATTAATAACCAATAAAGCAAGAATAATAACTACTACCACTGATGATAATGATAATGATATTAATTATAATAATAATTATACCTCTACAACTACTACGACTTTTACTATTACTACTACTTATACTACGACTACTACTACTACTACTACTACTACTACTACTACTACTATATACTACTACCACTACTACTACTACTACTACTATTACAACTACTACTACTACTATTACTACTACTACTAATACCACTACTAATTATACTGCTGGTATTAATACAATCAGTCCTACAACTATTTTCTACTATTTTACTATTACTAGAACTAATACTACATCAACAACAACAACAACTACTACTACTGTTATTATCACTACTTCTACTACCACCACCACTACTACTACCACTACACCTTCTACTACTACTACTACTACTACTACTACTACTACTACTACTACTACTATTACTAATCTTGGTCATCCTCCTTTAGGGGTTTCGGTGAAACTTTTGCTGTTGTCCTTGACATATCAAAAGCTTTTGATAGTCTGGCATAAATCTTTAATTTCCAAACTACCCTCATTCGGTTTCGCTCCTCTCTCTGTACCTTCTTCTTAAGTTTCCTTTCAAACCGTTATATTGCAGCTACTGTAGACGGACATTGTTCTTCTCCTAAATCTATCAATAGTTCCACAGGGTTCTGTCCTATAACCCACTCTCTTTCTATTATTCATTAATGGTCTTCTAAGATTAACTCAAAGCCCTATCCACTCCTACGCTGATGATTCTACCCTGCATTGTTCAGCGTTGTTTATTAGACTTCCAACTCAACAGGAACTAAGTGATTCTTGGAGAGATGCCACTGAGCGCCTAACTTCTGATATTTCTATAATTCTGACTGAGGCAAAGCAAACCTTGTTGTGTTCAATGCCTCAAAAACCCAATTTCTTCACCTATCTACTCCACAAAAACTACCAGAAAACTATCCCCTCTTCTTTAATGACACTTAACTATCTCCTTCTTCTACAATGAACATTCTTGGACTATCCTTTACTAAAAATCTGAACTGGAAATCTCACATGTCATCATCTCTTGCTAAAACAGCTTTTAAGAAGTTAGGGGTCATGTGGCGTCTCCGTCCATTTTTTCTCCTTCCCAGTTGCTTGCTCTCTACAGATGCATTATCCGCCTAAGTATGGAGTATGTCTCACATGTATAAGGGGGATCCACTCAGACAGCTCTCCTAAACAGGGTTGAGTCAAAAGCTTTTCGTCTCATCAACTCCCCTCCTCTGACTGACTGTCTTCAATCTTTAAATCACCGCCGCAATGTTGCTTCTCTTGCTATCTTCTACCGTTATTTTCATGCTCACTGTTCTTCTGAACTTGCTAACTGCATGCCTCCCACCCTCCCGCGGCCTCGCTGCACAAGACTTTCTACTCATTATCATCCCTATTCTGTCTATCTTCCTAATGCAAGAGTTAATCAGTATCTTTACTTTTTCATCCCTTTCACTGGTAAACTCTGGAACTCTCTTCCGGTTTCTATTTTTCCACCTTCCTACGACGTAAATCTTTTCATGAGAAGAGTGACAAGACACCTCCCGAACTAAATTGGCCCACCCTCTTTCTTTATTATCTTAATTTTTTTTTATAGGGGCTGGCAACTAAGCGGGCTTTGTGTTACCTCTTTTTGTTGTGCCCTTGTCCAGTCCTTTGTGATGTAAACAAAAACAATAAAACCCCCCTACTACTACTTCTACTACTACTACTACTAATACTAATACTAATACTACTATTATTACTACTGTGGAAATGTATGTCACATACATATATAATATGAGGTCTTACCTAATCAATCAAGCCCATGTCTATCTCATCCCGACTCCATACCCTAGCTAATTAACTAACTAGGATACTTATCGGTGCATAGTGGGTTGAAATGGCTTGTAGGCTTGTATTAACACTGCCTGT
>JACEEZ010015799.1:227500-235000 GCA_016584305.1 Chionoecetes opilio
AGGACGCTTAATCGAAAAAAAATGTATCAAGAAAATAAGTATTAGAACAAAAAGTTACTCGCAGTAAGTATATTAAAATAATCGTCCAGACCATTTCATAATTCCTGATTTGATGTAGTCAGTATATAAGCATTATCGAGTACATCAACAGTATGTTACTTTTTACATCCAGTCAGCCGTTTTTAAATAATCCGCAATTAAAATATGTAAATTCATCGAGCTTCCAAAGCGCTACTGACAACTATGAGACGATGCACCATGACTCGATGACGTCACATAAGGCACTCCCCGCTACTGAGGCAAGCCTGAAGCGTGTGAACAGAGACAATAAACACTTGAAGAACTTTGGGTGTTTATGAATTACGATATGTTATATACCTCCATCCTTTACGGATGCAGCAGGAAAGCTGTGCCTTTCTACAGAACTTTGCAGACGTTTCCGACCGAAACGTGCCAAGATAAATGTGTGGAAAAGGTTGGATGAAAAGGTTGGAAAAAGGGGATGGCTGTTGATGGTGGGGATGTGGGCGGGGAGACGGGGATGGGTGTTGGTAGTGGAATGTGGGTGGGGAAACGGTGTTGGGTATTGGTGGTGGGGATATAAGTGTGAAAACGGGGATTAGTGGTGATGGTAGGAATGTGGGTGGGGAAAAGAGGATGGGTGTTGGTGGTGGGGATGTGGGTGAGGAAACGGGGATGGGTGTTGGTAGTGGGGATGTGGGCGGGTTTTGGTGGTGGATATGTGGGTGAGGCATCAGGAGTGGGTGTTGGTAGAGGGGATGTGAGTGAGGACACAGGTGTGGGTGTTGGTGGTATGGATGTGGGTGGATAAACGAGGGTGGGTGTTGGTGGTGGGAATATGGCTGGGGAAACGGGGATGGGGGTTGTTGGTTGGAATGTGGGTGAGGAAACGGATATGGGTGGTGGTTATGGGGATGTGGGTGGGGAAAGAGGGGTGGGTGTTGGTGGTGGATATGTGGTTTGGTAAACGGGGATTGGTGTTGGTGGTGTGAGTGTGGATGAGAAAACGTGGATGGGTGATGGTTGTGGGGATGTGGGTGGGGATACGGGGATGGGTGTTGGTGGTGGGGAAATGGGTGAGGAAACGAGGATGGGTGTTGGTGGTGTGGATGTGGTTGGGGAAACGGGGATGGATGTTGGTGGTGTGGATGTTGGTGGGAAAACAGGGATGGGTGTTGGTGGTGGGGATGTGGGTTGGGAAACGGGGTTGGGTGTTGGTGGTGAAGATGGGGGTGGGGAAATAGGGATGGGCGTTGGTGGTGGGGATGTGGGTGTGGTGACGGGGATAAGTGTTGGTGGCGGAATTTGGGTGGGGAAACGTTGTTGGGTGTTGGTGTTGGGGATGTAAGTGAGGAAACGGGGATTAGTGGTGATTGTCGGGATGTGGGTGGAGAAAAGAAGATTGGTGTTGGTGGTAGGGATATGGGTGTGGAAACGGGGCTGGGTGTTGGTAGTGAAGATATGAGTAAGTTTTGGTGGTGGAGATGTGGATGAGGCATCGGGAGTGGGTGTTGGTGGTGGGAATGTGAGTGAAACACGGGGGTGGGTGTTGGGGGTATGGATGTGGATTGGTACACGGGGATGGGTGTTGGTGATGTGGATGTTGATGGGAAAACAGGGATGGGTGTTGGTGGTGGGATGTGGTTGAATAAACGTGGATGGGTGTTGGTGTTGGAGATTTGGGTGGGGCAACGGGGGTGGGTGTTTGTGGTGCTGATGGGGGTGGGGAAACAGGGATAAGTGTTGGTGGTGGGGATTTGGGTGAGGAAACAGGGAGGGGTGGTGGAATTGTTGGAAAAATGGGAGTGGGAGTTGGTGACGAAGATGTGGTTGGGGAAACGGGGATGGGTGTTGCTGGTGGGGATGTGGGTGTGGAGACGTGGATAATTGTTTGTGGTGGAATGTGGGTGGGGAAACGGTCTTGGGTGCTGGTTGTGGGAATATAAGTGAGGAAACGGGGATTAATGGTGATAGTGGGGATGTGGATGGGTATTGGTGGTTAGGATATGTATGAGGAAACGGGGACGGGTGTTCGTAGTGAGGATGTGGGTGGGTTTTGGTGGTGATGTGGGTGAGGCATCGGGAGTGTGTGTTTTTGGTGGGGATGTGAGTGAAGACACAGGGGTGGGTGTTGGTGGTACGGATGTGGGTGGAGAAATTGGGGGGGGGGGTAAATGTGGCTGGGGAAAACGGGGATTGGTGTTGGTGATGGGGATGTGTGTGGGGAAACGGGGGTGGATATTTGGTGGTAGGGATGTGGGTAAACGGGGTTGGGTGTTGATGGTGGTAATGTGGGTGATAAAACGGGGATGGCTGGTGGAGTTGTTGGGGAATCAGGGGTTGGTGTTTGTGGTGAGGATTTGGGTGGGGAAGCGGGGATGGGTGATGGTGGTGAGGATGTGGGTGGGGAATTGGGGATTTGTGTTGGGGGTGGTGATGTGTGTGAGGAAACGGACTTGGGTTTTGGTGTTGGGGATGTAGGTGAAGAAACGGGGATTGGTGTTTGTGGTGGGGATATGGGTTAGGAAACGGGGATGGGTGTTGGTGGTGAGGAAGTGCGTGGGGATAAGGAGATGGTTTCTGGTAGTAGGTATGTTAATGGGGAAACAGGGATGAGAGCACTGTTGGTGGCAGGGACGTAGGTCGGTGTTAGTAATATAGTAAGACAAAATATGGCATATACGTGAAGGTTTCCATCATCTTTCCCTCTCCCTCTCCCTCTCCCTCTCCCTCTCTCTCTCTCTCTCTCTCTCTCTCTCTCTCTCTCTCTCTCTCTCTCTCTCTCTCTCTCTCTCTCTCTCCCTTTGAGTCTCTCTCTCTCTCTCTCTCTCTCTCCCTTTCAGTCTCTATCTTCTCTCCTCTCTCTCTCCTCTCTCTCTCTCTCCTCTCTCTCTCTTCTCTCCTCTCTTCTCTCTTCTCTCTCTCTCTCTCTCTCCTCTCTTTCTCTCTCTCTCTCTCTTCTCTCTCTCTCTCTCTCTCTCTCTCTCCTCTCTCCTTCCTTCTTCTCTTCTCTCTCTCTCTCCCCTCTTCTCCTCTCTTCTCTATCTCTCTCCTCTCTCTATCCTCTGCCTTCTCTTCGCTCCTTCTCTCCTCGATCTCTCGACTGTATCTTGTACACCTCTTGCTCATTAATTAAGACGTCTTATCAATACTGCAGCTTCTCTCCTGCAGTTATTTTTGTTGTTTACCATGCAGGGGATATCGATATGAGCTGTTCTTGAACACCATGTCAATTCATTAGAAAATAAAGACACGGCGACACAATGAATTGGGATTTTTTTGAGTTATTAAAACCTAGTCGTGTTTTTACGGAAATGAGGCGAAATTTGCGGTTTAGGTGTTTTGAATGAACATTCAATATACATATGCAAAGAAAAAGTAGAACTGGACGATTACTTTAAGGTCAGGTTAGGGTTAGTTTTTTTGTAGGTTATTAAGGCAGCTTTGGTTTGTTTAAAGTAATCGTCCAGACCCATTTTTGTTTTGCCTAATTATGTTGAATGTACATTCAAAACACCTAATCCACCAAAAATAATTGATTTCCAGGCCTTATATCCGTAAAAACACGACTTTTGTAAAAAGCGCGCGAAATAAAAAATCTTCCCTCCAACAGGGCTACGACTGTTATTGATGACGTCAGAACAGGGACGCCCGCAGACACTCTGTCTGACACCTGTCGGCAAATGTTATGATGAGCGATTGTACTTCGGTGTCAGACAGTGAATCTGTCGCTGTGACCGACACTCTTCCCACACACACGCCTGCACACACGCCTCCTTCCCACACATACGCCTGCACACCAACACCCTTCCTGCACACACACACACACATACACACTCAACACACACGTGTGTGGAGGGCGTGTGTGTGGGAAGGAGGCGTGTGTGCAGGCGTGTGTGTAAGAAGGGTGTCGGTGTGCAGACGTGTGTGTGGGAAGGAGGCGTGTGTGCAGGCGTGTGTGTGGGAAGGGTGTCGGTGTGCAGGCGTGTGTGTGGGAAGGAAGCGTGTGTGTGGGAAGGAGGCGTGTGTGCAGGCGTGTGTGTGGGAAGGAGGCGTGTGTGCAGGCGTGTGTGTGGGAAGGAGGCGTGTGTGCAGGCGTGAGTGTGCGAAGGGTGTCGGTGTGCAGGCGTGTGTGTGGGACGGAGGCGTGTGTGCAGGCGTGTGTGTGGGAAGGAGGCGTGTATGCAAGCGTGTGTGTGGGAAGGAGGCGTGTGTGCAGGGCTGCAGGCATGTGTGTGGGAAGGGTGTCGGTGTGCAGGCGTGTGTGTGGGAAGGAAGCATGCTGCACCCATAAAGGATGCATGCATGTGGCATATAGCAAAAAAAATCTATCAGAAACACCCAAATATCTTCAAGTACTATATTTATCTCTGTGTTTACGTACCTCTGATCAAGCGCGGGAACAGGAGCCTCCCTGATGCTACGTCACCGAGCCTGAGCGCATCGTCTGCAAACCTTGAGGAGTGTTTTGAGAACTCGGGGAATTTGCAGATTTTGATTGCGGATTATTTAAAAACGGCTGACTGGATACAAAAAGTGACGACGTATTGTTGATATACTCGTTAATGGCTATGATTTGATTGCATTAAATCAGGAATGATGAAATGGTCTGGACGATTACTTTAAGTCATTCTATTATCTCCGAAACTTTTTTCCCTGCTAGTATTTTCTACATTAGGAGGAACTGGAGTATGAATAATAGCAGTGATAAGAGGAAGTAGAAGTTATTGAAGAAGAGAAAAATAAGGAGAAGGAAAAGCTCATAATGGCCGATTCACACAGACAAACAATGTCCGCTTTGTCCGCTAATGTTTTTAGGGGAAGAGGCCCGTCTTTAGTCCGGCGAACAGAGACCGCTTGTTGTCACAGCCATAAATTGACAATGTAAATTGACCCGCAATCAATCGTCACATCCGTATTAGATATAATGTTTTTGCTACTACACTCTCAATAGCTTTGGAAGCTAAGATGAGAAGAGCTGAGCGAGAAGAATATTTACAACCGAACGGAGAAGGAGCTCAGTCTAAAAGGCTACCAAACTTTTTACTAGTGATTCGATTGGACAAGGCAAATTACCACCACCTACGGTGTCTTGCGACTCATATCACCGAAAAAACATGTATATTTTACGTTTGGTGCCTTTTGTTAAATCGTCGCGTAGAAACGTCCGATCACGGGGAAAAGAAGACTGAGCGATCAATTTTCTTTGTTGTGGTAGTTTACTTCTAGATTTTGTCCGCCAGTGGGAAGATTCGTAGGAAATCTACTGCGTTTTTAGTGTGAGCTAGTCCTAATGAAAGTAAAACACCGAAAATATAATAGGATGCTGTATAATTTATAAAGTATTTAATTGGCATGATATTAAAATAATGTTGGCGAGATGTTTGCATCGTATTTCGTCCTGTATGACCCTTACCCAATCTTAGCAAGGATAATGTATCCATTATTCCACCCCCCTCCCCCCAAAAAAAGTATGTAAAGAAAAACTACTCAAACTTTTTTTTTAGCATATCGAGTTCATAACAGTATTCAAGACGTCATATATTTGCATATATGAAAATAGCCTCATGATGTTTTCTGCAATAACATTTTGCTCTGCTTCAAAACTCCATTATTTTTAATTGCTATTTTTTGCATACACGTTCATGTTCTAGTTAAAGCACATCCAGGAATATTGATATACCAATCATTCAGGCTGAGAACCTATGCAGTACCTTGGGCTTTCCATCAAAAGATGGCAGGAACAAATTCTTGATAAAAAGATAAAAAGTAAACCTGGCACACTAATGATACATTTGGAAGACAGAGTCCAAATTATGTCCCAAGCATCCTCCCCCTAATATAATACTCACGCTTACTTCTCACATCCTCCTCCTTAAAACTTTAGCTACCTGGTAGATTAATTGTTTTGAAGATGCGGCATAGAAACTAAGTCCTAAGGCGCCGGTGACGTTTGATATTGACGACCCGCCTTTAGTCGCACCTTTCCTTTACCCAAATTTTCCTCTCTATTTTTATGGTGGAATTCCACTCATTCTTTCCACTTCCTCTCTGACGCCTGTTTTTACTGTCCTTCATTTGTTTATATACATGTGACCCGAGGCTTCTTTGAAGTGGTGGGCGGTTGACAGCGTCTCAAATCCTCTGGAATGAGGCCTCGACCTTCATCATCATCATCATCATCATCATAATCCGGTTTAAGGGGATGAACCTCGACCACAAGTTACGGCATGACGTCATGTGATGCGGAAGAGCAATTTTGTTCTCTATAACGACTATTTTTTCTCTCTTTTTCACGCTATGCTGGCTATTAATTACATTTATAAATATATTAAATGTTTTAGAAACTATTATCGCCTTTATAACATGTCTCTGATTATTTTAATTTTTTTAGGTTCTATGATGTTACTGTCTGCTACTTACTATTGCAACACTTTAAAGTTTATTTTCAATTATTATTCTCACAAGTCAATGCATTATTTACTGGAGTTGCATATTTTCGCCGAATAGCATCTTCGTTCTTCTTTGTTTATGATTCCTCAAAGTAGATGCCAATATATGATTTTCTTTCATAAATGTATTTTTTCAATATGTTCACTTTTCTAACCAATAATTTTTTTACTATTACTTTAATTGACATATTTTGCGTATTATCGCTTACGAGGTTTAAGGGATTTCTTGGAGGGAATTTTTTGTATCGTATGATTTCCCTTCAGAGCATCATTTATTGGAAAAGAATTATAGTACGTTTTGGTCTAGCGACAAAGAAATGTTTTTTAGGTTCAAAGGGACTGCTAGCTTGACATGAGATTATCATGCTCTTCCCATTAATCGAAGGAAATGGATCCTATGGACATGTATTACATTAGTAGTATTAATTGTGGTAGTATTAATTGTAGTAGTAGTATTATAATTAGTAGTTGTTGTTATTGTTGTTGTAGTTGCTGCTGCCTTATGCATGAATTTCGAGTCGATTTTTCACAAAATTTTCGTATGTCTGACATCATCTCTCCAGGAACAATTATTTTCTTAATGTATCCATTTGCGATCCATAAATACAAAAATAAAGCGGTAAAACAAACGCTTCAAAATGAGTCATCATATTTCCAAATTCCGCTTACATTCTTTACTATTTTGGTATTACAGCCACTTCCCTTCTTCACCCCGTCACATCGTCTTGCCACATCCATCTATCCATTCGTCCATTAATCCCTCGCCCAATCCATCAAGCCATCAGCAGACCCACCCTTCTTCCCTATCTTTCCATAAATACACCACCTATACTTTTTATCCTTTTCACTCCCATCTTGAGGTAATTCATCATAATTAATCTCCATTGGTAGCAAAGGAAATAACTTTAGCACAGGGAGTGTTCCCACGGACCTGCACAACCACCATGGTGCGGATGAGACGAAGGCGGAGGAGTAGGAAAGGGGGGGGCCTCCATATATCAGGTCATCAGGTCCCTCCCAGTCTCTA
>JACEEZ010015799.1:240000-247500 GCA_016584305.1 Chionoecetes opilio
GGGTCCGCCACCACTGCCTCCATCACCACCACCATCACTGCCTGTCTCATCCACCACCGCCACCGTTACCGCGAACCACCATCAACCACTATCTCCTCCTAGAACACAAAAAACAACAAAATTATATGTCTCCCTCTCTCTTCTCTTCTTTTGCTCTCTTCTCTTCTTTCGCTCTCTTCTCTTCTTTCGCTCTCTTCTCTTCTTTCGCTCTCTTCTTTTCTCTTCCTTCTTTCGCTCTCTTCTTTTCTCTTCTTACGCTCTCTTCTTCTCTCTTCTTTCGCTCTCTTCTTTTCTCTTCTTTCGCTCTCTTCTTCTCTCTTCTTTCGCTCTCTTCTTCTCTCTTCTTTCGCTCTCTTCTTCTCTTCTTTCGCTCTTTTTCTTTCTTCGCTCTCTTCTTCTCTCTTTTTCTCTTTCGCTCTCTTCTTTCTTCTCTTCTCTCTTCTTTTCTCTTCTTTCGCTCTCTTTTCTCTCTTTGTCTCTCTTCTCTCTTCGCTCTCTTCTTTCTCTTCTTTCGCTCTCTTCTTCTCTCTTCTTTCGCTCTCTTCTTTTCTCTTCTTTCGCTCTCTTCTTCTCTCCTTCTTTCGCTCTCTTCTTCTCTCTTCTTCGCTCTCTTCTTCCTCTCTTCTTCTCGCTCTATTCTCGCTGCTCTCTTCTCTCGCTCTCTTCTTCTCTCTCTCTTCTCGGCTCTTTCTTCGCTTCGCTCTCTTCTCTTCGCTCGCTCTCTTCTCTCGCTCGGCTCTTCTCTCGTCGCTGCTCCTCTTCTCTCGCTCGCTCTCTTCTCTCGCTCGCTCTCTTCTCTCGCTCGCTCTCTTCTCTCGCTCGCTCTCTTCTCTCGCTCGCTCTCTTCTCTCGCTCGCTCTCTTCTCTCGCTCGCTCTCTTCTCTCGCTCGCACTCTTCTCTCGCTCGCACTCTTCTCTCGCTCGCTCTCTTCTCTCGCTCGCTCTCTTCTTTCGCTTGCTCTCTTCTCTCGCTCGCTCTCTTCTCTCCCTCGCTCTTCTCTCGCTCGCTCTCTTCTCTCGCTCGCTCTCTTCTCTCGCTCGCTCTCTTCTCTCGCTCGCTCTCTTCTCTCGCTCGCTCTCTTCTCTCGCTCGCTCTCTTCTCTCGCTTGCTCTCTTCTCTCGCTTGCTCTCGCTTGCTCTCTTCTCTCGCTTGCATTCTTCTCTCGCTTGCTCTCGCTTGCTCTCTTCTCTCGCTTGCTCTCTTCTCTCACTTACTCTCGCTTGCTCTCTTTTTTTTTATTATTATTATTATTTTTTTTAAACATACATATAACTAGAGCCCAAAGGTGCACTGTCGTGTGCTACCTATCTTAAGGGCAATTTACACATAAATATAAAGACCTAAAAACTAACATTATATACATTTATGCATCACTAAAGTGTTTGTTGAGGCACTGTTGCTGTCACTAGTGTCACAGTATCACTAGCCTCAGCGGGGTGGGCTTCAACAGTCTCCACCGATTGGCCGCCAACTTTACACTTTGTGTGTTCATCTCCTGGATGTGAGGGACAGCGGCCGTGAAAATGTTCCACATCCTGGAGACGCGGCCCACAAAGGTGCGTTGGTGCTGGCTGGCACGGGAACGCGGCACCTCCACTGCATCACCACTGGTAAGCACCGTTCTCGTGCTCCGTGTGGCGACTCTCGGAGGCTGTCGTAACCCAGCCAGGTGTGGCCCTCCCTGCATCTGTGCCTTGTGGAATACCACAAGCGCCGCGACGTCCCTGCGGTGTTCCAGTGAGTCGAGAGGACTCACCGGCTCGAACAGGGCTGGGGGGTCTGGGGGGTCTGCAGCATCCACCAGTCGCAGGGCTCGACGCTGGATGCTGTCCAGCCTCCGAGTGTGCGAGGCTGCGCACGACATCCAGGAGAGGGCGGCGTACTCTAAGTAAGGCCGTATCTGGGCCTTATAGAGCAAGAGCTTCCCTCCCCTGTCGAGGAATCTGGCTACCCTTCGCAGGGCAGAGACCCTGTGAGAGGCCTTTTTTGCAATGTGTTTGATGTGGCCGTCAAACCTTAGCTCTCGGTCCACCTCTACTCCCAGAACCTTTCGCTTGCTCTCGCTTGCTCTCTTCTCTCGCCTGCTCTCGCTTGCTCTCTTCTCTCGCTTGCTCTCGCTTGCTCTCTTCTCTCGCTTGCTCTCTTCTCTCGCTTGCTCTCGCTTGCTCTCTTCTCTCGCTTGCTTTCTTCTCTCGCCTGCTCTCGCTTGTTCTCTTCTCTCGCTTGCTCTCGCTTGCTCTCTCTCTCGCTTGCTCTCGCTTGCTCTCTCTCTCGCCTGCTCTCGCTTGCTCGCGCTTGCTCTCTCTCTCGCCTGCTCTCGCCTGCTCTCGCTTGCTCTCGCATGCTCTCGCTTGCTCTCGCTTGCTCTCGCTTGCACTCGCTTGCTCTCTCTCTCTCTCTCTCTCTCTCTCTCTCTCTCTCTCTCTCTCTCTCTCTCTCTCCTCTCTCTCTCTCTCTCTCTCTCTCTCTCTCTCTCTCTCTCTCTCTCTCTCTCTCTCTCTCTGGCTTCATCTTTCATTCATATCCCTTGTTTGACATCAATGATGTATTACTATTCTGTCTCTCCTCATAACTTCACTATATAATGTTGTCTTGTTTGATTTCATATTTCATAGTAGTCGCCCATTAGTGATCGAAATACATATTTAGTTTTCTCCACTCTAGTTATTGGACGATCAAGATCGTTTAACAATACAATACGCAGTATATTATGTTTGAGTTCTCGTAATGTACGCTGGTATCTCTGCAAAAGTGTGAGTAAAAAAAAAAAACTACAACAATGGGCAAAAAATACTTCCAGATAATTTTTCATCCTGATTATAACGTCAATTTTTTTTTTTTACTTATATAATATTTCTGAAAATACATCGTGATAACGAACCATTTTCGAGGCAAAACACGAATTCAAGCACAAATTATGAAACATTGAAAGACTATAGTCGGCTCATTTTATCCTGGCCCCTGGGGTGGAGTGGTGGGATTCTCGCAGTGTTGTCACGTTCACCGTTGACAGGCTGATGTCGACCTCTCTCTCATACTGATAGCTATTACATGAACAATTTTTTTAATATAGTTTTATAATACGGCTGCATGGTTTTATGAATGGCTTGCGATTTGACGGTAAAACAATGAGTCTGTATACCACTTGTATGTATTACACTTGGCATGGTAGCTCATGCGACGTTGCCGGCCGAGTGTCCTTGACACAGCCCCATCCGGTCATTCATGGTCACTCCTCCGCCATGATAAAATGGGCCGACAATAAGAGAAAATATACAAGGAATACAAAAGAGTATAAAGAAAGAACAAACAGCATCAGCCCTAATGGGCCAAACGAGGCTGCCTGTGTGACCACTTTCTGCCATTATAGTTTCTATGTTTTAGAGGTAAAATAATAGCAAAGTTGAAGGTTCCTCCCCACCCACTTGTCCCTCCGGCCGAGGCCGGCAGGAAACAAGTGAGAAAAAAAACCCATACAGTATTAGAAACTGCCATGGAGTTTGATAGGAAAGATCGAAAGAGGGGCATACTCTATAAAAATAATAATATAAAAATACGTAGGGCCGAGGTAATCGAGATGGGCAGTTAATGTTAAGTATGTATCTAGTTTGTTCTTAAACGCCTTAACCGTTTTACTATTAACTACTTGCGCTGGAAAAGAGTTCCAGATATTAACAACTCTATTAATCCCTTGAGATCCAGAGCGTAATTTCCATTGAAATTTGGCTAGCATTAGAAGATTTTTTGTGAATATAAGCAATATTTTATAGATATGACCTGTTTAGTATCCCTGACGACCAACTAATTTAGTATAGGGCTAATAAGCTACTTTTCGTAATTGTATGGCTAACAACAAACAATTTTTGCAAAGGAAAAATATGGGCGTGAAGGGGTTAAAGATAAAGTGCTTCATATGACCGAAATCGCTTACCAATAATCTTGTATCCATTACTATGAGTAGTGTTTGTCCAATTAATATTCACATAGTCATTTATGTTAACATAATCGAAGCTATGGAACATTTGAAATATTTTTATGAAGTATCCTTGCAACCTACTACCCGTTTTTGTCTTGTTATTAAAGGTGACGAGGTTCAACCCAAGAACCTTACAGAGTCAATGGCACTATTGGGGTTGATTGCCAATGATGCCTCATTAGAAAGGCAGGTGTTACTTGCTTCCCTGCCCAGAGGTACACATCAGGGTGGTAGTGAATAAAATTGGTCGAGCGGTTTTAAGTATGGCTTCTGATTTAAGTAAAGTATAAGTATGTAAGTGCCAAGGAATCGAGTAATACAATATAAATACATAAATAAATAAATAAATGCATAAATACATATATACATAAATACATTATAAATTAATGAATTAATGAATTAATGAAATAAAGAAACAAAGAAACAAAGAAATAAAGAAACAATGAAACAAAGAAACAAAGAAACAAAGAAACAAAGAAATAAAGAAACAAAGAAACAAACAAACAAAGAAACAAAGAAACAAACAAACAAAGAAATAAAGAAACAAACAAACAAAGAAATAATGCAACAAACAAACAAAGAAATAATGAAACAAAGAAATAATGAAACAAAGAAAGAAACAAACAAAGAAAGAAACAAACAAACAAACAAACAAACAAAGAAAGAAACAAACAAAAAAAGAAAAAAACAAAGAAAAAAACAAACAAAGAAACAAACAAACAAAGAAACAAACAAACAAGGAAAGAAAGAAAGAAAGAAAGAAAGAAACAAACAAAGAAAGAAACAAACAAAGAAAGAAAGAAACAAACAAAGAAAGAAAGAAACAAACAAAGAAAGAAAGAAAGAAAGAAAGAAGGAAAGAAAAAAAAAAGAAACAAAGAAAGAAAGAAAGAAACAAAGAAAGAAAGAAACAAAGAAACAAACAAACAAATAATGAAACAAACAAAGAAAGAAACAAACAAACAAAGAAAGAAACAAACAAACAAAGAAAGAAACAAACAAACAAAGAAACAAACAAACAATGAAAGAAAGAAAGAAAGAAAGAAAGAAAGAAAGAAAATAAGAAAGAAACAAAGAAACAAAGAAAGAAACAAAGAAAGAAAGAAAGAAAGAAAGAAAGAAAGAAAGAAAGAAAGAAAGAAAGAAAGAAATAAGAAAAACAAAAAAAGAACAACAAGAAAGAAAAAAAAAAAAAGAAGAAGAAACAAACAAAAAAGAAACAAACAAACAAACAAAGAAAAAGAAACAAACAAAAAGAAACAAAGAAACAAAAAAACAAAAAAGAAACAAAGAAGAAAGAAACAAAGAAAAAGAAAAAAAAGAAAAGAAAAAGAAAAACAACAAACGAAACAAAAAAAAAAACAACAACAAAGAAAAAAAAGAAAAAAAAAGAAGAAAGAAAAAAGAAAGAAAGAAAGAAAGAAAGAAAGAAAGAAAGAAAGAAAGAAACAAACAAACAAAGAAAGAAACAAAGAAAGAAAGAAAGAAAGAAAGAAAGAAAGAAACAAACAAATAATGAAACAAACAAACAAATAATGTAACAAACAAATAATGAAAAAAAAAAAAAATGAAAGAAACAAACAAAAATGAAACAAACAAACAAACAAAGAAAAATGAATGAAACAAAGAAATAATGAAACAAATAACGAAACAAAAAAACAAATAATGAAACAAAGAAGCAAAGAAACAATGAAATAATGATATAATGAAATAATGAAATAATGAAACAAACAAACAAACAAACAAACAAACAAACAAACAAACATACAATCAAAGAAACAAACATAGAAACAAACAAATAAAGAAAGAAAGAAACAAACAAACAAACAAACAAAGAAAGAAAGAAAGAAAGAAAGAAACAAACAAACAAACAAACAAAGAAAGAAAGAAAGAAACAAGGAAAGAAACAAAGAAAGAAAGAAACAAAGAAACAAAGAAAGAAACAAATAAAGAAAGAAACCAATAAAGAAAGAAACAAAGAAAGAAAGAAACAACCAAATAATGAAACAAACAAACAAATAATGCAACAAACAAACAAATAATGAAACAAACAAACAAATAATGAAACAAATAAGCAAATAATGAAACAAAAAACAAATAATGAAACAAAGAAACAAAGAAACAAAGAAATAATGAATTAATGAATTAATGAAATAATGAAACAAACAAACAAACAAAAAAACAAACAATGAAACAAACAAGCAAACAATGAAACAAACAAACAAACGAACAAACACACACACACACAAACACACACACACAAACACACACACAAACACACACACACAAACACACACACACACAAACACACACACACACAAACACACACACACACAAACACACACACACACACAAACACACACACACACAAACACACACACGGACACAAACACACACACACACACACACACGACACAAACACACACACGTACACAAACACACACACGGACACAAACACACACACGGACACAAACACACACACGGACACAAACACACACACGGACACAAACACACACACGGACACAAACACACACGGACCAAAACCACACGGACACAAACACACCACGACACAAACACACAACGACACAACACACACACGGACACAAACACACACACGGACACAAACACGGACACAAACATGGACACAAACACGTACACAAACACGTACACATACACACACACACACCTGCCTGCCTGCCTGCCTGCCTGCCTGCCTAAATAAATAAATAAATAAATAAATAAATAAATAAATAATTTAATTAATTAATTAATAAATAAATAAATTAATTAATTAATTAAAGAAAGAAAGAAAGAAAGAAAGAAAGCAAGAAAGAAAGGAAGAAAGAAAGAAACAAACAAACAAACAAACGAACAAACAAAGAAACAAAGAAACAATGAAACAAAGAAACAAACAAACAAACAAACAAACAAACAAACAAACAAACAAACAAACAAAGAAACAAACAAACAAACAAACAAGCAAACAAACAAACAAACAAACAAGCAAACAAACAAACAAATAAATAAATAAATAAATAAATAAATAAATAAATAAATAATTAAATAAATAAATAAATAAATACATCTATAATAATATAAGCGAAAGTGTGTGTGTGTGTGTGTGTGTGTGTCTGTGTGTGTGTGTGTGTGTGTGTGTGTGTGTGTGTGTGTGTGTGTGTGTGTGTGTGTTGTGTGTGTGTGTGTGTGTGTGTGTGTGTGTGTGTGTGTGTGTGTGATATGTATAGGTTCCGCCCCCCGTGGCGGAATCCCATCATATACCACATTTTTGGAACCAGGTTGGCCAGGGGAAGGTTTTAAGCATGATTATGAGATGATCCGATCACTTTTTTTTCTTTTTTTTAGCAGCCTATTAGCGATAACTGTGAAACAAAAGTGGGTTGCGAGAATTGAGGAAACCTTGATGTAGGGTGATGGGTAATGGGTGAGTGAATGGGTGGGGTGATGGGTAATGGGTGTGGGGTGATGGGTGAGTGAATGGGTGGGGGGTGATGGGTTATGGGTG
>JACEEZ010015799.1:250000-257500 GCA_016584305.1 Chionoecetes opilio
ACTCACCCATTACCCATCACCCCCACTCATTCACTCACCCATTACCCATCATCCCCCACCCATTCACTCACCCATTACCCATTACCACACACCCACTCACTCACCCATTACCCATCACCCCCCACCTATTCCCTCACCCATCACCCATCACCCCCAACCCATCACCCCCCACCCATTCACTCACCCATCACCCCACACCCATTACCCATCACCCCACCCATTCACTCACCCATTACCCATCACCCTACATCAAGGTTTCCTCAATTCTCGCAACCCACTTTTTTTTTCACAATTCTCGCTAATAGGCTGCTAAAAAAAAAAAAAAGAAGAAAAGTGATCGGATCATCTCCTAATTGGGCTTAAAACCTTCCCCTGGTCAACCCGGTTCCAAAAATGTGCCATATGAGGTGATTGCGCCACGGGGGACGGAACCTATACCAGCCCCCAACACACACACACACACACACACACACACACACACACACAGACAGACATACATACAGACAGACAGACACACTTTCGCTTATATTATTATAGAAGAAGATATGTATTCCCCCCACCCATTCACTCACCCATTACCCATCACCCCCCACCCATTCACTCACCCATTACCCATCACCCCCCACCCATTCACTCACCCATTACCCATCACCCCCCACCCATTCACTCACCCATTACCCATCACCCCCGACCCATTCACTCACCCATTACCCATCACTACACACCCACTCACTCACCCATTACCCATCACCCCCCCCTATTCCCTCACCCATCACCCATCACCCCCAACCCATCACCCCCCACCCATTCACTCACCCATCAACCCACACCCATTACCCATCACCCCACCCATTCACTCACCCATTACCCATCACCCTACATCAAGGTTTCCTCAAATCTCGCAACCCACTTTTTTTTCACAATTCTCGCTAATAGGCTGCTAAAAAAAAGAAGAAAAAAAAGTGATCGGATCATCTCATAATTGGACTTAAAACCTTCCCCTGGTCAACCCGGTTCCAAAAATGTGCCATATGAGGTGATTGCGCCACGGGGGGTGGAACCTATACCAGACACACACACACACACACACACACACACACACACACACACACACACACAGACAGACAGACAGACACACTTTCGCTTATATTATTATAGAAGAAGATAGGTATTCCCCCCCCCATTCACTCACCCATTACCCATCACCCCCCACCCATTCACTCACCCATTACCCATCACCTCCTACCCATTCACTCACCCATTACCCATCACCACACACCCATTCACTCACCCATTACCCATCACCCCCCACCTATTCCCTCACCCATCACCCATCACCCCCAACCCATACCCCCACCCATTCACTCACCCATCACCCCACACCCATTACCCATCACCCCACCCATTCACTCACCCATTACCCATCACCCTACATCAAGGTTTCCTCAATTCTCGCAACCCACAATTTTTTTCACAATTCTCGCTAATAGGCTGCTAAAAAAAAAAAAAAAAAAATGATCGGATCATCTCATAAGTGGGCTTAAAACCTTCCCCTGGTCGACCTGGTTCCAAAAATGTGCCATATGAGGTGATTGCGCCACGGGGGGCGGAACCTATACCACACACACACACACACACACACACACACACACACCACACAGACAGACAGACACACTTTCGCTTATATTATTATTATATAATATATATATATATATATATATATATTATATATATATATATATATATATATATAATATATATATATATATATATATATATATATATATAATATATATATATATATATATATATATATATATATATATATATATATATATTATTATATACATTGTGAGTTTGAACATTAAAAGTCACTGGTTCTTACAAAAGCCAAAGGAGCTAATATCATACCGACAGGTCAGAACAACTATAAAAGTGACAAACAAACACATACCTTCGGGTGTGCTGGCCCATACTGAGACTCGTAAGGAGTTCCCATTAGATAACTTGGGTCGCGTCTCTTATTGCTTCTGAGGACTTTCCGGCCGCTCGGCGTCTTTTATTAGGAAGGCGTCCTTTGTTAATAATTGATTACACATAGTTTCCCAAGTCCTCTGCACTGTTACATCATCAGTAATCTTGGACACCGCGACAAGACAGTATACACAAGCTGGCGGAGCTTTCCTATCTGTGCAATGTTTTTCAATAGTGAAAGTTGCAATTTGCCACAGGCGCACACAACAGCTGGCTGTGCATTCTCGCGGAATGTGAAGAGCGAGGAGACAAAAACATTATGTTCGTGTCAACATTATCAAGGATGTGGTGTCTGTCCGACAAAACAATATCATCAAATATGTGTTGCTGAAACAGGCAGACACACGTACATACAGCTCCAAAATTATCACATGCTGATAACATATATTTAATTATGTATGTACATATAATTTCTATCCAGTGCCATAATATCGCTCGGTCAACTACCCAATCGCGTCTCCTCGCGATGGTCTAGAGACATGTACCTAACCATGTTACAACATTGTGTACTAAAGATTATCGGTGTTGCGAATGCTCCTTAACAATGCCTATACAAGGTGAGGGCTTTCATGCTTACTAGATGAAACAGTACAGTCTGTTCATGTGTGCTGCGAGGACATTGAGATCTTGGAAAGTTCTACATACCTTGGTAGCGCAGTCAATAATGATGGCGGGTCACGTCAAGTAGTTTCACTGGGGATTGACATAGCCTACGGTGTTATGGACTCGCTCAGCAGGATTATTTATCGTTGTCGGTACCTGTGCATGAGGACAAAGATCCGGATCTGCAATTCGCTTGTTATCTTTGTCTTATTCTATGGTTGTGCACATGGACACTAAATAGCGACTTGGAGAGGCGAATCGATGCCTTTGGTAATAAGTGTCTTCACAGAATCATGGGGTATTGCTGGGATGATTACGTGTCAAATCAGCGATTGCACCGTAAGACTGAATCAAGGCCTATTACCCGCATAGTCCGTAAGCGCCAACTTCGGCTATATGGGTATGTGACAAGCTACTCCGAAACCGATCCTTCCCATCCCCATCGGGTTGTATCTGCAAGAGACAATCCGGCGTGGAGGAGGCCAAGGGGGAGCCCACAAGACTTGTGGCTGGGGCAAGTTGATGTTTCCTGTCGAGAGTTGCTTGGTATAGGAGGGGAGCCTGCATGGGGATTCGCGCGTGGGGACCCCGGTCTTGACGATGCCAGAGAGGCTGTAGAAAAGTTGAGAGGTGGAAGGGCAGCTGGTGTTATATAATATCAGTGCAGAGCTCCTTAAAGCTGGAAGTGAGGCCATGATCCGCGGGTTGCATGTTGTTTTAACTGCCGTGAAGCAATCAGGTACCATTCCTCCTGACTGGAAAAGGAGGATGGTCGCCCCTATCTGAAAAGGGAAAGGGGACCACCAGGAATGCAAAACTTACTGCGATATTACACTGCTCAGCGTGCCAAACAAGGTGCTTGTCTATCTATTGCTGACACGGATCCGCAGTCATCTGCTGAGGCATCAGATACCTCAGCAATCTGGGTTCACGCCTGGTAAGTGAACAACGAACCGTATCCTAGCGCTTCGAGTCCTGGTGGAACGCCGACGTGACTTTCGACAGGGGATGCTTGCAGCCTATGTTGATCTCAAAAAGGCGTTTGACTTAGTGCATCGTAAATCACTCTGGGATCTTCTGCGATATCGCGAGATTCCTCCAAGGACTATTGGTCTGATGACTGGGCTGTACTCTGGGAATGAGAGTGCTAAGATGTGGGACGGGAGGTATCCAGATTTTTCCCTGTGAATGCCGGAGTGAGGCAAGGGTGCGTCCTTGCCCTATCATTTTTCAACACTGGTATGGACTGGGTATTGGGCTAAGTTGTAGTACAAAGTAATTGTGGAGCACCCCTCGGCAATACCAAGATCATTAATTCTGTTTTTGCCGATGATGCAGTAATCTTTGCTGAGTCGCTGGAGGTTCTGGTGATGGTTCTCAAGGCTCTGCACGAGGGGGCAAATCTTTTGGGATTTGAGAGCTCCTGGCTCAAGACCAAGGTCTAGGTGTTTGGAGGCTTACTACATGAAACAGTACAGTCTGTTCATACGTGCGGCGAGGACATTGAGGTCTTGGAAAGTCTTACATACTCTAGTAGCACAGGTCAAAATGACGATGGGTCACATCAAGAAGTCTTAGGGCGGATTTGCAACGATGTTATTGACTCTCTCAGCACGAGTATTTGGCATTTGGCGCTGTCGGTAACTGTGCAGAAGGACAAAGATCCGGATCTTCAAGTCGCTTGTGATCCCTGTCTTACTCTATGGTTGTGAGACATGTACACTAAATAGCGACTTGAAGAGACGAATCGATGCCTTTGGTAATAAGTGTCTGCGCAGAATCATGGGGTATCGCTGGGATGATTACGTGTCAAATCAGCGATTGCACCGTTAAACTGAATTGAGGTTTATTACCTGCATAGTCTGTCAGCGCCTATGGGCATGTTGCACGCTACCCTGAAACCGATCCTTCCCACCAGATTGTTTATGTAAGAGACAAAATTGGTGTTGAGGAGGCCAAAGGGGCGCCCACAAGGCTCGTGGCTGGGGAAAGTTGATGTTTCTTGTCCATAGTTGCTTGGTATGGGAAGGGAGCCTGCATGGGGACTCGCGGGTGGTGGCCCCCGGGAGTGGTGCCGTAGGTTGGGCGAGGCGAGGCGCTTCTCGGCGTATGCCCCCAATGATGAGATATAGCTTCTTTCGTTGCATGCACTTGATTTTAGTACTAACACGAGGCTCATTCTCCTTTACTTAGTATTGTTATTAGATTGATGTATTCTACTCCACATCTTATATTGTGGTATGGTGTAAACTTTTGCTCGCTTGTAGTATCTTTCGTTGCACGCACGTGATACAGTGCTAGTACTCTTGTCATTTTACTCCACTTACTATTGTGGCATGATCTAACTTCTGCTTATTTTCCTTCTTTCCTCCTTGATTCTGATCAAGTATTATGTTCATTAGCCTGCATGCAACTTATCATATTGTTATTGTGGTATGGTATAAACCTTTGTTCGTGTGTCACATATTTCGTTACACGCTCGTGGCGCTATGTGCTAGTAATTGGCTCATTTTCATTCTCTTTCACTTATCAATTTGATTTTATTAATTTTCTGCGCACTTCCATGTATGTGTGGCTCCTCCTAATTTACTTATATATGTAGTTTCATCTTTATTATTTTCCAACTGTTCTGCATCTGTGGCTACTCCTAATTTACTAATCATTGTGATTTTATCTATTTGCTGCCCATTTACCTGCATGTATGGCCTTTCCTAATTCACTTATCATTGTAATTTAATATATTTTCTGCCCACTTTCCTGCATGTGTGCCTCCCTTCTAATTCACCTATCATTGTGATTTAATCAATGTTCTGCCCACTGTCCAGCATGTGTGGCACCTCCTATTTCCATTATCATTGTTTTTTACTATGATTTTGTCTGTTTTGCTCCGCTTATTACTGTGGTTGCTTGCAATGCTTTAATATATATATATATATGTATGTGTGTGTGTTTTATGTGAGCATTTTCAATCCATTTTTGTGTTGCAATTCAATTATATGTTTTCTACGGCACCTTGTTATATTTTGCCCTTTTCGATTATTGTAAAGTCTTGCGAGGTTGTAGCTTATTGGTAACCTATCTATGTATGGTACCTGGCAATTATGTTACTTTGCTTACTTATTATGTTCATGCCCCTGTATGTCTTTATACCTGTGTGGGCACGGATAATTTTCAAAACACTACAACACACCCCATTACTTCCCCTTTCAATACATACCAATCAATAGAATTTATATATGTTTATATATCACAAAGGACTGGCCAAGGGCACCAAATACAATAGAAAAGCCTGCTTAGTTGCCAGTCCCTATAATAGAAGACAGTAAGAGTATAAAGAAAAGGGGGTGGGCCAATTTAGTTCGGGAGGTGCCTTGTCACTCCTCTCTTGAAGGAATGTAATTCGTAGAAAGGTGGAAAAATATAAACATAAAGAGAGTTATAGAGTTTACCAGTGAAAGGGATGCAAGAGTGAAGGTGATGATTAACTTTTGCATTAGGAAGATGGACCGAAAAGGGAGAAAATTGAATATCAAATCTTACGCAGCGAGGCCGCAGGAGGGGGGGGTGTACAGTTAGGAGGGGGGGTGGTACAGGGGGAGGTACAGTTAGCAAGTTCAAAAGAGCAGTGAACATGAAAATAGCGGTAGAAGACGAGCAAGCAAGCAGGAGTAGGTAGCAAGAGAAGCAACATTGCGGCGGCGATTTAAAGATTGAAGACAGTCAGTCAGAGAAGGAGAGTTGATGAAAAGAAAAGCTTTTGATTCAACCATGTTTAGGACAGCTGTATGAGTGGATCCTTCCCAGACATGTGATACAGAAAACGTATAGTATACGGAAAACACTATTATCCCTATACGGATAACATACTGACGTATAGATAGAAAATTGTGACCAGATAGATGCTTAAAAATCTCCTTATTTAGTATAGATTATAAAGCTTTAGAAAGGCAGGAAGTCAAAGCTATAGGCCGTAGTTTTAAGGATTTGAACGATCACTTTTCTTAGGAATAGGATGAATTTGAGCAAATTTCCAGCAAGAGGGAAAGGAGGAAGTAGATAGACAAGGACGGACAGGTTTGACCAGGATGGGTGCAAGCACAAAAGCATATATGTTTTTTAAAACAATAGGTGGGATTCCGTCAGGACCGTAAGCCGTCCGATGATCTAAGCCAGAAAGGGCAAATAAAACATTAATGCAAATGATCTTAATAACACGCACAATATAGTCAGATGATGGAGGAGGACGAAAATTCTCTTTATCAACCAGAGTTTATTTTTTAGCAAAGGTTTGAACAATTAATTCAGCTTTATAATTAGATGAGACAGCTGTAGCTGTGGAGCCATCTTGGATAAGCATATGAGGGAAAAATGAGGAAGACAAATTGTTCGTGATGTTTTAGCTAGATGCCAGAAGTCACGAGAGGAGTTTGATTTAGAAAGATTTTTATATTCTATTTGAATGAAGGAGTTTTTGGTAGGATGAAGAAAAAAATTGACATGATTACGGGCAGATATATGCGTTATAAGTTTGAAACGGGCATGGGTTTCTAAAGATGGTTACAGTACCGTATGCGAGCCGCCTCTATATCTTAGACAGCATGATAACAAACATAGTTAAGCCTAGGTTGACGGGCTATAGGATTAAAGAAAGTGTGTGGATTGTATGCCTCTTTGCCAGAGACAATGACCTCAGATATGCGCTCTGCACAAAAAGATGGGTCTCTGACATGGAAGCAATAATCATTTCATGGAAAATCAGAGTAGTACTGCTTTAAGTTCTCCCAACTAGCTGAGTTAAAATGTCAGAAACACCTCCACTTCGGTGGGTCCCGGGGCAGCACCGGAGCGATAGATCAGGTTACA
>JACEEZ010015800.1:0-2500 GCA_016584305.1 Chionoecetes opilio
AAAAAGGGGGGGAAATAAAAATTTTTAAAAAAAAAGTTTTTTTTAGAATAAGTTGCCCCCATAGTACCTAATTAATTAAGCTATAAATGAAGAGTAGAGGCTATTTATTGTCAATAACGGTATATTGAAAGTGTTTTTTCAAGTTTCTTGTAAACTGTAGTGTAATTGTTTATACAAGTAGTTTTACTTATTATATTGCATATCCCCATAAAATGTAGTTGTTTTCAATGATTTTAGATAGTTATCAGTGAAGAGTGGTTTTTTTCTACAAATTGATGTATATTCCTCTATATCTGTAGCTAAATAGCTTTTGATATTTGCTACAACTACATTTTAAACTTAATAGCTAGAATATGTATTTATTATGAAATTTAGGTATCAAATTTATTCATAAAAACAACGTTTTCAAGTGTTTTAATGTATTTTGGAAAGGCAAAAAAATGTCGAAAATTGACATTATTCAGCCTTTTTTTGATAGAGAAATAAAAAAAGGGGGAAATATAATTGTTTTTCATTAGGAAATGCTATTTTAAACTACTATAAGCTTATAAAACGATTTTGGGGCTATTTATTGTGATACAATTGTATAAAAAAGAATTTTTCATAGTTTTTTTTTTGTAATTGTAGTGTTTATCATAAATAAAAGGAGTTTTCCTGATTATATAATGCTTTAATACCCTCAAAATTTTGTTTGAAATGATTTTTGCTAGTTATCGGTGAAATATAGCTTTTTCCTAAAATATGAAGTATACAAGGCTTCTTTTCGATTAATTTACACCTATAAGTAGCTTACATTACATTAAGCTAATAAATAGAGGAGAAAGAGGTTATTTATTGTGATATAACGGTATATTGCAGGCGTTTTTCATAGTTTCTTGTTAACTGTAGTGTTATTGTATATATACAATAGTTATACTTATTATTTTGCTATATACCCATAAAATGTGTGTTTTCAATGATTTTAGCTAGTTATCAGTGAAGAGTTTTTTTCTTCTACAAATTAAGTATATTTCTCTATATCTGGGAGCTAATAGCTATTGATATTTGCTAGAACTACAATTTACAAAATGAATAGCTAAAATATGTATTTATCATGAAATTTATGTATCAATTTTACCCCCTTAAAAATAACGTTTTTACAAGTGTTTTTATGTATTTTTAATTGCAAAAAAAAGTCGAAAATTGACATTATTCAGCCCTTTTTTTGATAGGGGAAAAAAGAAATGTGGTATTATAGTTGTTTTCCCTTAGGAAATGCTATTTTAAACCCTGTAAGTTTATAAAAGAGGTTTGGGTTATCTACTGTGATACAAAATTTTATATTGCAGGGTTTTTTCATAGTTTCTTGTAAATTATAGTGGGTTTTAAACATAAATAAAAGAAGTTTTCCTTATTATAATGCTTTATACCCTCAAAATATGTTGTTTTTAATGTTTTAGCTAGTTATCGGTGAAATGTGCTTTTTTCCTACAAATTGAAGTATACAACCCTTTTTTAGATTAATTTGCACCTATAAGTAGCGTACATTACATTAAGCTAGTAAATAGAGGGTTACGAGGTTTTTTTATTGTGATATAACGTATATTTTCAAGTGTTTTTTTATAGTTTCTTGTACACTGTAGTGTTATTGTATATATATAAGTAGTTTTACTTATTATATTGCTATAACCCATAAAATGTAGTGTTTTCAATGATTTTAGCTAGTTATCAGTGAAGAGCTGTTTTTTTTTTTCAAAAATTGAAGTATATTCCTCTATATCTGTAGCTAAAAAGCTTTTGATATTTGCTACAAATACATTTTACAAATAAGCTAAATAATTTTTTTTATAAATTTTAGTTATCACATTTTTTTAGAAAAAAACGTTTTTTCAAGTTTTTAATGCAAAAAAAATTTTTTTTTAAAAATTTTTTTTTTTTTTTTTTTTTTTTTTTTAAAAAAAAAAAAAAAATTTTTTTAAAAAAAAAAAAAATTTTTTTTTTAAATTTTGAAAAAATTTACCCCCCCAAATTAATTTTTTAAAAAAAAGGTTTTTTTTTTTTTTTAAAAAAAAATTAAATTTTCATTTTTTTTTTTTTTTAAAAAAAAGGGTTTTTTTTTTTTTAAAAAAAATTTTTTTTTTGGGTTTTTTTTTTTTTGGGTTTTTTTTTTTAAAAAAGGGTTTTTTTTTTTTTTTAAAAAATTTAAATTTTGGTTTTCCCAAAAAAAAAAATTTTTTTTTTTTTTTTTAAAAAATTTTTTTTAATTTTTTAAAAAAATTTTTGGGGGTTTTTTTAAATTTTTTTTTTAAAATTTTTTTTAAAATTTTTTTTAAAAATTTTTTTTAAATTTTTTTTTTTTAAAAATTTTTTAAAAATTTTTTTTTTTTTTTTGGGTTTTTTGAAAAAAATTTTTTTAAAGTTTTTTTTTTTTAAAGGGGGAAAAAAAAAAGGTTTTTTTTTTTTTTTTTTAAAAAAATTTTTTTTTTAAAAAAAAATTTTTTTTTCCCCCCCCTTTTTTTTT
>JACEEZ010015800.1:5000-55485 GCA_016584305.1 Chionoecetes opilio
TAAGGGAAAAAAAAAAATTTTTTAAAAAAATTTTTTTTAAGGTTTTTTTTTTTTTTAAAAAAAATTTAAAAAAAAAAAAAATTTTTTGGAAATTTTATAAAAAAAATTTGGAAACAAATTTTTTTTTAAAAAAAATTTTTTAAAAAACTATAAAAAAAATTTGGGTTATTTTTAAAAAATTTTTTTTTTTTTTTTGGTTTTGGAAATTTTTTTTTAAAAAATTAAAAAAGTTTTTTTTAAATTTTTAAAAAAATTTTTTTTAAAATTTTAAAAAATTTAAAAACCTTTTTAAAAATTTTAAAAAAAAAAAAATTTTTTTTTTTTTAAAAAAACCCCTTTTTTTTTTAAAAAAAAAAAAAAAATTAAAAAAAATTTAAAAAAATTTTTTTTTTTCCTAAAAAATTTTTGGGTTTTTTTAAAAAAAAAAAAAATTTTTTTTTTTTCCCTTTTTTTCCCCCAAAATTTTTTTTTTTTCCTTTTAAAAAAAAAAAAATTTTTTTTTTTTTTTGGTTTTTTTTTAAAAAAAACCCTTTTTTAAAAAAATTTTTAAGTTTTTTGGGGGAAAAAAAAATTTAAAAAATTTTTTTTTTTAAAATTCCCTTTTTTTTTTTTTTTTAAAAAAAAGGTTTTTTTAAAAATTAGGGTTTTTTTTTAAAAAATTTTTTTTTAAGGGTTTTTTTTTTTAAAAGGGTTTTTTTTTTTTTAAAAAAAATTGAAATTTTTTTTTTTTAAAATTTAAAGGAAAAAATTTTTTTAAAAAAAAAAAACCCCCCTTTTTTTAAAAAAATTTTTTTCCAAAATTTTTTTTTCCCCAAAAAAAAATTTTTAAAAATTTTAAAAAAAATTTCCAAAAAATTTAAGTTTTTTTTTTTTTTAAATTTTTTTGGGAAAAGGGTTTTTTTTAAAAAGGTTTTTTTTCCCCTTTTTTTTAAAAGGGAAAAGGTTTTAAAAAAAAAATTTTTAATTTTTTTTTTTTTTTAAAAATTTAAAATTTTTTCAAAAATTTTTTGGAAATTTTTTTTCCCAAAAAATTTTTTTTTTAATTTTTTTTTGGTTTTTAAAATTTTTTTTTAAAAAATTTTTTTTTTAAAAAATTTTTTTTGGAATTTTTTTAAAAAAAAAGGTTTTTTTTTTTTTAAAAAAAAAGGGGGGGTTTTTTAAAATTTTTCCTTTTTTCCCCCTTTTTTTTTTTTTTAAAAAAAATTTTTAAATTTTTTTTTTGGGGAATTTATTTTTTAAAATTTACCCCCGGGGGAGTTTTTTTTTGGTTTTTTTAAAAGGGTTTTTTCCCTTTTTTAAAATTTTTTTTTAAAAAAAAATTTTTTTTTTTCCTTTCCCCTTTAAAATTTTTTTTAAATTTTTTTTTTTAAAAAAAATTTTTTTAAAAAAAAGGGTTTTTGGGGGGGTTTTTTTTTTTTTTTAAAAAAATTTAAATAAAATTTTTTTTTTTTTTAAAAAAAAAAAGGGTTTTTTTTTTTTAAAAAAAAATTAAAAAATTTTTTAAAAATTTTTTTAAAAAAGGGGGGGGTTTTTGGGGGATAAAAAAAAAATTTTTTTTTTTTTGGGGAAAAAAAAAAATTTTTTTTCCCTTTTTTAAAAAATTTTAAAATTTTTTTTTTTTAAAAAAATTTTTAAAAAAAAAAATTTTCCCCCTTAAAATTTTTTTAAAAAAAAAAATTATTTTTTTTAAAAAAATTTTGGGGGGTTTTTTTTTTTTTTAAAAAGGTTTTGAAAAAAAAAATTTTTTTTAATTTTTGTTTTTTTTTAAAAAAGGTTTTTAAATTATTTTTTTTTTTAAAAAAAATTTTTTTTTTTTTTTTTTTTTTTTTTTTTTTTTCCTTTTATTTTTTTCTACTTTTAAAAAAAATTTTTTTAAAAATTTACTTTAAATTTTTTTTTTAAAAAAATTTAAAAAAAATTTTGCTTTTTTTTTTTTAAAAAAAAATTTTTTTAAAAAAAAATTTTTTTTTTTTTTAAAAAAATTTTTAAAAAATTTTGGGTTTTGAAAAAATTTTTTTTTTGGGGGGGGGGTTTTTTTGGGGGGGTTTTTTTTTTTTTTAAAAAAAATTTTAAAAAAACCCCGGGGTTTTTAAAGGTTAATTTAATTTTTTTCCAAAAACCTTTAAAAAAATTTTTTTTTTAAAATTTTTAAAAAATTTTTTTTGAAAAATTTTCAAAAAATTTGGTTTTTTCCCAAAAGGAAAAAATTTTTTTAAAATTTTTTTGAAAAAGGGGGAAAATTTAATTTTTTTTGGGGGGTTTTTTTTTTTTAAAAAGGGGGAATTTTGGTTTTTAAAAAATTTTTTTTATTTTTGTATATCCCCTTTTTTTTTTTCAAAAAAAATTTTTTTTAAAAGGGGGTTTTTTTTAAAAATTAAATTTTTTTTTAAATTTTTTTCCTTTTTTTTAAAAAATTTTTTAAAATTTTTTTTTTAAAAAATTTAAAAAAAAAATTTTTTTTAAAAAATTTTTTTTTTTTTTTAAAAAAAAAATTTTTTTTTTTAAAAAAGGTTTTGGGGAAAAAATTTTTCCCTTTTTGGTTTTAAAAAAAAAAAAATTTTTTTTTTTGGGGTTTATTTTTTTTAAAATTAAAAATTTTTTTTTTTAAAAAATTAAAAAAATTTTTTTTAAATTGTTTTTTTTTTTTAAAAAATTTAAAAAAAAAAAAAAAAAAATTTTCCTTTTTAAAAAAATTTTTAAAAACCCCAAAATTTTTTTTTTTAAAAAAAAATTTTTTTTTTTTGGGAAATGAAATTTTCCAAAATTTTAAAAAATTTTTTAAAAAAATTTAAATTTAAAAAAAAGTTTTTAAAATAAATGGGGAAAAAAAAAAAAAATTTTTTTTTAAAAAAAAAAAAAATTTTTTTTTAAGTTTTTTTTTTAAAAAATAAAAAATTTTTTTTTTTTTTAAAAAAAAAATTTGTTTTTTTTTTTTTTTTTTTTTTTTTTTTTAAAAAAAAATTTTTTTTAAAAATTAGTTTTAAAATTTTTAAAAAAAAAAAATTTTTGGGAAAAAAAATTTTTTTTTTTTTTTCCCAAAAAAAAAAAAACCCTTTTTTTTTTTTTTTTAAAAAAAAAAATTAAAATTTTTTTTTTTTAAAAAGAAATTTTTTGGGTTTTTTTTTTTAAAAAAATTTTTTTTCCCAAAATTTTAAAGGGGGGTTTTGGGGTTTTTTTTGATACAATTGTATATTAAAAGGTGTTTTTTTTTTTTTTTTTTTTTTAAAAAAAAAAAAAATTTTTTAAAATTTCCCCCAAAAAAAAATTTTTTTTTTTTTTTTGGAAAATTAAATTTTGTTTTTTTTAAAAAAAAAATTTTTTTTTTTTTCCCCCCAAAAAAAAAAAAGGGGGAAAAAAATTTTTTTTAAAAAAAATTTTTTTTAAAAAAAAATTTTTTTTTAAATTTTTTTTTTTTTTTTTAAAAAAATTTTTTTAAAATTTTTTTTTTTTTAAAATTTTAAAAAAATTATTTTTTTTTTTTTTTTTTTTGGGGGTTTTTTTTTAAAAAAAAAATTTTTTCCCCTATAAAGCAAAAAATTTTTTTTTAAAAAAAATTTTTAAAAAATTTTAAAAAAATTTTTTTTTTTGGGAAAAATTTTTTAAAAAAAATTTTTTTTTGGTTTTTTTTTTTTAAAAAAAAAAAAAAAACCCTTTTTTGAAAAAAAAAAAAAATTTTTTTTGGAAAGGTTTTTTTTAAAAAAAATTTCCAAAATTTTTGGGGTTTTTTTAAAATTTTTTTAAAATTTTTTTTTTTTTTTTTGTGTTTATAAAAAAAAAAAATTTTTTTTTTTTTTTTTTTAAAAAAAAAATTTTTTTTTTTTTTTTTTTATGGGGAAAAATTTTTTTTTTCCCAAAAAAAAAAATTTTTTTTTTTTTTTTAAAAAAATTTTTTTTAAATTTTAATTAAAAAAAAAGGGGGGGGGTTTTTTTTTTTTTTTGGGGAATTTAATTTTTTTTTTTTAAAAAAGGGAAAGGGTTTAAAAAAATTTTTTTTTAAAATTTTTTTTTTTAAATTTTTTTTAATTTTTTTTAAAAAAAATTTTTTTTTTTAAAAAAAAAAAATTTTTTTTTTTTAAAATTTAAAAACCAAAAAAATTAAAAAATTGGGGTTTTTTTTTTTTTTAAAAATTTAAAAAAATTTTTTTTTTTTTTTGGGGGTTTATTTTAAAAATTAAAAAATTTTTTTTTCCCCTTTAAATTTTTTTTTTTTTTTTTTTTTTTGTTTTTTTTTTTTCCCAAAATTGGGGAAATTTTTTTTTGGAAAAACTTTTTTTTTCCAAAAATATTTTAAAAAATTAAAAAAATTTTTTTAAAAATTTAAAAAAAAATTTTTTAAAAAAAATTTTTTTTTTGAAAAAAAAAAAAATTTTTAAATTTTTTTTAATTTTTTTTTTTTGGGGTTTTAATTTTTTTTTTTTTTAAAAATTTTTTTTTTTTGGGAAAAAATTTTATTTGAAAAATTTTATTTAAAATTTTTTTTTCTTTTTTAAATTTTTTTTTTAAAAAAATTTTTTTTTCCAAAAAAATTTTCCCAAAAAATTTTTTTTTTTTCCCCCAAAAAGGTTTTTTTAAAAAATTTTTTTTTTTAAAAAAAACCCCCTTTTTTTTAAAAAAAATTTCCCCAAAAAAACCCTTAAATTTTAAAAAAAATAAAAAAAAATTTTTAAAAAATTTTTTAAAAGGTTTTTTTTTTTTTAAAATTTTTTTTTAAAAATTTTTTTTAAATTTTAAAATTTTTTTAAAAAAAATTTTGGTTTTAAATTTAAAAAAAAAATTTTTTTTTTTTTTTGGGGGTTTTTTTTTTAAAAAAAAATTTTTTTTTTTTTTTTTTTTTAAAAATTTGGGGGAAAATTTTTTTAAAATTTAAAAAAATTTAATTTTTTAAAAAATTTTTAAAATTTTTTAAAAAAAAAATTTTAAAATTTTTTTTTTTTAAAAAAAAAAAAATTTTTTTAAAAAAAAAAAGGGAATTTTTTTCAAAATTTTTTAAAAAATTTTTTTTTTTTTTGGGGGGGTTATTTTTTTTAAAAATTTTTTTAAAATTTTTTTTTTTTTTTTTTGGGGGTTTTTCCCTTTTTAAATTTTTTTTTTTTTTTTTTAAAAAATTTTTTTTTTGGGGTTTTTTGGTTTTTCCCCCAAAATTTTAATTTTTCCCTTTTTAAAAAAAACCCTTTTTTTTACAAAAAGCAAAAAAAAAAAATTTTAAAAAATTTTTTTTTTTTTTTTTCCTTTTTTATTTTTTTTAAATTTAAAAAATTTTTTTTTTAAAAATTTTTTATAAAAAAATTTTAAAGGGTTTTTTTTTTAAGGTTTTTTTTAAAATTTTTTTTTTTTTTTGGAAAAATTTTTCCTTTTTTTTAAAATACAATTTTTTTTAAAAAAAATTTTTTAAAAAAATTTTTTTTTCTTTTTTTTTTTTTTTTTTTAAAAAAAAATTTTTTTTTGAAAAAAAATTTTTTTTTTAAAAAAACCCTTTTTTTTTTTTTTATTTTTTTTGGGGGGGTTTTAAAATTTTTTTTTTGGGGTTTTTTTTTTTAAAAATTTTAAAAAATTTTTGGGGTTTTTTTTAAATTTTTTTTTTTTTTTTTTTTTTTTTTATAAAAAAAAAAAATTTTTTTTTTTTTTTTCCCCCAAAAGGGTTTTTTTTTTTTTTAAAAAGGGGAAATTTTTTTTTTTTAAAAAAAGGCCCCCCCTTTTTTTTAATTTAAAAAAAGGGGTTTTTAATTTTTTTAAAAAAGGTTTTTTTT
Source organism: Chionoecetes opilio (assembly GCA_016584305.1). Classification (NCBI taxonomy): domain Eukaryota; kingdom Metazoa; phylum Arthropoda; class Malacostraca; order Decapoda; family Majidae; genus Chionoecetes; species Chionoecetes opilio. The sequence continues at coordinate 10,748 of JACEEZ010015800.1, forward strand.
TTTTTTTTTGGTTTTTGAAATTTTTTAATTTTTTAACTTTTTTTTTTTATTTTCTTAAAAAAAAATTTTTAAAAAAAAATTTTTTTTGGGGTTTTTTTTAAAAATGGGGGTTTTTTTTAAAAAATTTAAATATTTTATTTTTCCCCTTTTTTTTTTTTTTAAAAAAAATTTTTTAAATTTTTTTTAAAAAAATTTTTTTTTTTTTTTTAAAAAATTTTTTAAAAAAATTTTTTTTTGGGGAAAAAAAATTTTAAAAACCCCTTTTTTAAAAAAAAAAAATTTTTTTTTGGGAAAAAAAGGGGGGGTTATTTTTTTTTTTTAAAAGGGGTTTTTAAAAATTTTTTTTTTAAAAATTTTTTTTTAAAATTTTTTTTGGAAAAATTTTTTTTTTCAAAAAAAAATTTTAAACTTTTAAAAAAAAAAAAAAAAAAAATTTTTTTTTAAAAAAAAAAAAATTTTTTTTTGTTTTTTTTGGGTTAAATTTTTAAAAAAACCCTTTCCTTTTTTAAAAAAAATTTTTTTTTTTTAAAAAAAAAATTTTTTTTTTAAAAAAAAATTTTTTTAAAAAAAACCCAAAAAAAAAACTTTTTTTTTTTTTTTTTTTTAAAAAACCCAAATTTAAAAAAAAAAAAAATTTTAAAAAAAAAATACTTATAAACCGTAGTTTTAAAAAATTTTTTTTTTTTAAAAGGGGTTTTTTTTTTAAAAAAAAAAATTTTTTTTAAAAATTTTAAAAGGTTTTTAAAAATTTTTTTTTTTTTAAAAAAATTTTAAAAAAAAAAATGTTTTTTTTTTTTTTTAAAAAAAACCCCAAAAAAGGTTTTTTTTTTTTAATTTTTTTTTTTAAAAAAAAAAAAATTTTTTTGATTTTTTTTTTGGGGAAAAATTTTTTTTTTTAAATTTTTTTTTAAAAAGCTATTTTAAATTTTTTTTTGGGGAAAATTTTTTTTTTTTTTTTTTTGTTTTTTTAAGGTTTTTTTTTTTTAAAGGTTTTTTAAAAAAAAGGTTTTTTTTTTTAATTTTTTTCCCCAAAAAAATTTTTTTTCCCCAAATTTAATTTTTTTTTCCAAAAAAAAAGGGCCAAAAAAATTTAAAAAGGAAAAATTTTTTTTTTTCCCCAAAAAAAAATTTTAATTTTGGGTTAATTTTTTTTTTTTTTTTTTTTAAAAAATTTTTTTTTCTTTTTTTTTTTTTTCCCTTAAAAATTTTTAAAATTATTTTTTTAAATTTTTTTTAATTTTTTTAAAATTTTTGGTTTTTATTTTTTGGGTTTTTTTTTAAAAAAATTTTTTTTTTTTTTGGTTTTTTTTTTTGGTTTTTTTTTTTAAAAAATTTTTTTTAAAAAATTTTTAAAAAAAAATTTTTTTACAAAAAAAAATTTTTAATTTTTAAAAAAATTTTTTAAAATTTTTGGTTTTTTAAAAAAAAAAAAAAAAAAATTTTTTTTGGGGGGGGGGTTTTTTTTTTTTCAAAAAAAAAAAAATTTAAAATTTTTTTTTTTTTAAAAATTTTTTTTCAAAATTTTTTTTTTAAAATTTTTTTTTCCCAAAAAAAATTTTTTTTTTTTTTCCCCTAAAATTATTTTTTTTTTAAAATTTTAATAAAACCTTTTTTTTTTTTTCCAAAAAAAAAAATTTTTTTTTTTAAAAAGGGGGAAAAAGGTTTTTTTAAAAAAAAATTTTAAAAGGGGGTTTTTTTTTTTTTTTAAATTGGGAAATTTTAAAAAAAGTTTTTTTGGGGGGGGGGGTTTTTTAAAATTTTATTTTTTTTTTTGGTTTTTTAAAAAATTTTTTTTAAAAAAAAGGGAAAAAAAAATTTTTTTTAAAAATTTAAAAAAAAACTTTTTAAAAATTTTAAAAATTTTTTTTTAAAAAAAAAAAAAATTTTTAATATTTTTTTTAAAAGGGTTATTAAAATTTAAAAACCCAAAAATTTTTTTTTTTTAAAAAATTTTTTTTTTTTAAATTTTTTTTTTTTTAAAAAAACCCCTTAAAATGAATTTTTTTCCCCTTTTTTTGGGTTTTTTTTTGGGTTTTTTTTTTTAAAAAAAAACCCAAATATTTTTAAAAATTTTTTTTTAAACTCCAAAAAAAATTTTAAAAAATTTTTTTTTTTTTAAAAAAAAAATTAAAAAAAAATTTTTTTTTTTTTTTTTTTGGGTTTTTTAAAAATTTTTTTTTCCTTTTTTTTAAAATTTTAAATTTAAATTTTTTTTTTTTTTTAAAAAAAAAATTTTTTTTTTTTGGAAAATTTGGGTTTTTTTTTTTGGAAAAATTTTAAAATTTTTTTTAAAATTTTTTTTTTTTGGGTTTAAAAAATTTTTGGGAAAAAATTTTTTAGTTTTTTGGAAAAAATTTTTTTAAAAATTTTTTTGGGAAAAAAAACCCCCTTTTTAAAAAAAAAAAATTTTTTTTTAAAAAAAATTTTAAGGTTTTCATTTTTTGAAACGGGTTTAAAAAATTTTTTAAAAATTTTATTTTTTTTCCCATAAAAAAGGTTTTTTTTTTAAAAGTTTTTTTTTTTTAAAATTTTTTTTTAAAAAATTTTTAATTTTTTTTTTTGGAAAATTTTTTTTTTTAAAAAAAAAATTTTTTAAAAAAATTTTTTTAAAAAATTTTTAATAAAAAAAAATTTTTAAATTTTTTTTAAAAAAAAAAAAAAAATTTTTAATTTCCCTTTTTTTTTAAAAAAAAAAAATTTTTTTTAAAATTTTTTAAAAAAAAAATTTTTAAAATTTTAAAAAAAAAAGGGTTAAAAAAAAAAAAAAGGGGAAAATTTTTTTTTTTATTTTTTTTTTTTTTTTTTTTTAAATTTTAAAAAATTTTAAAATTTTTTTTTTTTTTTAAAAAAAAGGGTTTTTTCCTTTTTTTTTAAAAAAAATTTTTTAAAAAAAAAAATTTTGGGTTTTTTTTTTTTTTAAAAAAAGGGGAAAAATTTTTTTTAAAAGGGTTATTTTTTTTCAAAATTTTTAATTTTTTTGGGAAAAGGGTTTATTTTTTTTTTTTAAATTAAAAATTTTTTTTTTTTTTTGGTTTTTTTTTTTTAAAAATTTTTTTTCCTTTTTCCCAAAAATTAAAGGTTTTAATTTTTAGAAAAAAAATTTTTTTAAAATTTAATTTTTTTTTAAAAATTTTAAAAAAAAAAAAAACAAAAAAATTTTTTTAAAATTTTTTTAAAAAAAAAAAAATTTTTTAAAAAAAAAAAATTTTTGGGGTTTTTAAAATTTTTTTTAAAAAAAAAGGGGGAAATTTTTTTTCCCCCTTTTTTTAAAAAAAGGGGGTTTTATTTTTTTTTTTAAAATTTTTTTAAATTTTTTTTTAAAAAAAATTTTTTTTAAAAAAAAGTTTTAAATTTTTTTTCCCTTTTTTTTTTTTTAAAAAATTTTTTTTTTAAAAAATTTTTTTTTAAAAGGAAAAACCCCCCTTTTTTTTTTTAATTTTTTTTTTTTTAAAAAAAAAAATTTTTTTTTTTTTAAAAAAAAATTTTTTTAAATTTTTTTAAAAATTTTTTTAAAAAAAAAAAATTTTTTTTTACGGGGTTTTTTTTTAATTTTAAAAAAAATTTTTGTTTTTTTTAAAATTTTTTTTAAAAGGTTTTTTTTAAAAATTTTGGCCCCAAAAATTGTAGTTTTTTTTTTAAAAAAAAAAATTTTTTAAAAAAAAAAAATTTTTTTTTTAAATTTGGTACCAAATTTTTTAAAAAACCCCTTTTTTTTTTTAAAATTTTTTTAAAAAAAAAAAAAAATTTGGGTTTTTTTAAAAAAAAAATTTTAAAAAAAATTTTTTTGGGGGAAAAAATTTTTTTTTTTTTTAAAAAAAAAATTTTTTTTTTAAAAATTTTTTTTAAAAAAAAAAAAAAATTTTTATACAAAATTTGGGGTTTAAAAAAATTTTAAAAATTTTTTTTTTAAAAAAATTTAAAAAAAAAAATTTTTTCCCCAAAAAGTTAAAAAAAAATTTAAAAACTTTTTAAAAAATTTAAAAAAATTTTTTTTTTTTAAAAAAAAATTTTTTTTTTTTTTTTTTTAAAAAAAAAAAAAATTTTAATTTAAAAAAAAAAAAAACCCTTTTTTTAAAAAAAAAAAAAAAAATTTTTAAAAAATTTTAAAGGAAAATTTTTTTTAAAGGTTTTTAAATTTTTTTTTAAAAAAGGTTTTTTAATAAAAAAAAAAATTTTTTTTTGGGAAAAAAATTTTTTTAAAAAATTTTTTTTACAAAAAAAAAAATTTTTTTTTTTAAAATTTTTTATTTTTAAAAAAAAATTTTTTTAAAAAAAAAATTTTTTTTTAAAAAAAAAAAAATTTTTAAAAAAAAAATTTTTTTTTTTAAGGGGAAAAAATTTTTTTTTTTAAAAAATTTTTTTAAAAATTTTTTTTTTAAAAAAAATTTGGGTTTTTATTTTTTTTTAAATTCAATTTTTTTCCAAAAAAAAAATTTTTTTTTTAAAAAAAAATTTTTTTAAAAGGTTTTTTTTTTTGTTTTTTTTTTTCCAAAAAAAGGGTTTAAAAAAGTTTTTTTTTAAAAAAATTTTCCTTTTGGGGAAAAAAATTTTTTACAAAAAAAAAAAAAAATTTTTTTTTTAAAAAAAAATTTTTTTTAAAAAATTTTTTTAAAGGGTTTTTTTTTTTTTAAAATGTTTTTTAAAATTTTTTAAAAACAAATTTTTCCCCAAAAATTTTTTAAAAATTTTTTTAAAAAATTTTAATTTTTTTTTTTTTTTAAATTTATTTTTTTAAAATTTTTTTTTGGGAAATTTTTTTAAAAAAAAAAAATTTTTTTTTTTTGGGTTTTTTTTTTAAAAAATTTTTTTTTAAAAAATTTTAAATTTTTTTTTTTTTAAAAAAAGGGTTTTTTAAAAAAAAATTTTTTTGGTTTTAATGGTTTTTAAAAAAAATTTTTTTTTTTTTTTTTTAAAAAAAAAAAAGGGGGTTTTTTTTTGGGGTTTTTTTAAAAAAAATTTTTCAAAAAAGGGGGTTTTTGTTTTTTTATAAAAAAATTTTTTAAAAAAATTTTTTTTTTTTTTTTTAAAAAATTTTTTTTTAAAAGGAAAAAAATTTTTTTTTTTTTTTTTTTTTTTAAAAACCCCCCAAAAAAATTTTACAAAAACCCTTTTTTTTAAAAAAGGGAAAAAAAAGGTTAAAAAAAAAAAAAAAAATTTTTTTTTTTTGGGGAAAAAGGTTTTTTAAAAGGTTTTTATTTTTTTTTTTAAAAAATTTTAAAAATTTTTTTTTTTAAAAAAATTTTTTTTTTTTTAAAATTTTTCCCTTTTTTAAAATTTTTTTTAAAAAAAAATTTTAAAAAAATTTTTTGGGGAAAAATTTTTTTTTTAAAAAATTTTAAAAAAAAAAAAAAATTTTTTTTTTTTTTTTTAAAAATTTAATTTTTTTTTTTTTTCCCAAAAATTTTTTTTTAAAATTTTTTTTTAAAAAATTTTTTCCCCAAAAATTTTAATTTTTTTTTTGGGTTTTTTTTTTTTTTTTCCCCTCCCTTTAAAAATTTTTTTAAAAAAAAAGGGAATTTTTTTTGAAAATTTCCAAAAAAAATTTTTTTAAAAATTGTTTTAAAATTTTAAAAAAAATTAAAAAAAATTTTTTTTTTTTTTTTTAAAAAAAAATTTTTTTCTTAAAAACCTTTTTTTTTTTTTAATTTAAATTGGGTTTTTTTTTTAAAAAAAAAATTTTTTAAAAATTTTTTTTTTTTTTTGGGGGTTTTTTAAAAAATTTCATAGTTTCATGTAAATTGTAGTTTATATCATAAATAAAAAGAGTTTTCCTTATTATAATGCTTTATACCCTCAAAATATGTTGTTTTTATGATTTTAGCTAGTTATCGGTGAAATATAGCTTTTTTCCAACAAATTGAAGTATACAAGCCTTTTTTTTTTTATTAATTTGCACCTAAAAGCAGCTTATTTTACATTAAGCTAATAAATAGAGGAGTAAGAGGTTATTTATTGTGATATAACGGTAATTTGCAAGCGTTTTTCATAGTTTCTAGTAAACTGTAGTGGTATAGTATTATATACAAGTAGAGTTACTTATTATATGGCTTTATACCCTTAAAATGTGTTATTTTCAATGATTTTAGCTAGATATCGTTGAAAATAAGCTTTTTTCCTAAAATTAAAGTATACAAGTCTTTTTTTAGACTAATTTGCAACTACAAGTAGCTTACATTACATTAAGCTAATAAATAGAGTAGTAATAGGTTATTTATTGTTATATAACGGTATATTGCAAGCGTTTTTCATAGTCTCCTGTTAACTGTAGTGTTATTGTATATATACAAGTAGTTATACTTATTATATTGCTATATACCCATAAAATGTAGTTTTTTCAATGATTTTAGCTAGTTTTTAGTGAAGAGTTTTTTTCTTCTACAAATTGAAGTATATTCCTCTATATTTGTAGGTAAATAACTTTCGATATTTGCCACAACTACATTTTACAAAATTAATACCTAAAAATATGTATTTATCATGAAATTTATGTATCAATTTCACTCCTAAAAACAACATTTTTGCAAGTGTTTTAATGTATTTATGAAGGGTGAAAAAAATGTCGACAATTGACATTATTAAGCTCTTTTTTTTATATTGAAATTCAAATTGTGGTATTATAGTTGTTTTCGTTACAAAATGCTATTTTAATCTACTGTAAGCTTATAAATGGAGTTTGAGGTTATTTATTGTGAAACAATTGTATATTACAAGTTTTTTTCATAGTTTCTTGTAAATTGTAGTGTTATATCATAAATAAAAGGAATTTACCTTATGATAATGCTCTATACCCTAAAAATGTGTTGTTTCAATGATTTAAGCTATTTATCGGTGAAATAAAACTTTTTACCTATAAATTGAAGCAACCAATCCTCTTCTTAGAATAAGTTGCACCTATAAGTAGCCTACATTACATTAAGCTAATAAATAGAAGAGTAAGAGGCTATTTATTGTCATATAACGGTATATTGCAAGTGTTTTTCATAGTTTCTTGTAAACTGTAGTGTAATTGTATTATATACAAGTAGTTTTACTTATTATATTGCTATATACCCATAAAATGTAGTGTTTTCAATGATTTTAGATAGTTATCAGTGAAGAGTGGTTTTTTTCTACAAATTGATGTATATTCCTCTATATCTGTAGCTAAATAGCTTTTGATATTTGCTACAACTACATTTTACAAACTTAATAGCTAGAATATGTATTTATTATGAAATTTAGGTATCAAATTTATTCATAAAAACAACGTTTTTCAAGTGTTTTAATGTATTTTGGAAAGGCAAAAAAATGTCGAAAATTGACATTATTCAGCCCTTTTTTTGATAGAGAAATAAAAAAAGTGGAATATAATTGTTTTCATTAGGAAATGCTATTTTAAACTACTATAAGCTTATAAAACGAGTTTGAGGCTATTTATTGTGATACAATTGTATATAACAAGAATTTTTCATAGTTTCTTGTAATTGTAGTGTTATATCATAAATAAAAGGAGTTTTCCTGATTATATAATGCTTTATACCCTCAAAATGTGTTGTTTGAAATGATTTTTGCTAGTTATCGGTGAAATATAGCTTTTTCCTACAATATGAAGTATACAAGGCTTCTTTTCGATTAATTTACACCTATAAGTAGCTTACATTACATTAAGCTAATAAATAGAGGAGAAAGAGGTTATTTATTGTGATATAACGGTATATTGCAGGCGTTTTTCATAGTTTCTTGTTAACTGTAGTGTTATTGTATATATACAAGTAGTTATACTTATTATTTTGCTATATACCCATAAAATGTAGTGTTTTCAATGATTTTAGCTAGTTATCAGTGAAGAGTTTTTTTCTTCTACAAATTGAAGTATATTTCTCTATATCTGTAGCTAAATAGCTATTGATATTTGCTAGAACTACAATTTACAAAATGAATAGCTGAAAATATGTATTTATCATGAAATTTATGTATCAATTTTACTCCTAAAAATAACGTTTTTACAAGTGTTTTTATGTATTTTTAATATGCAAAAAAAAAGTCGAAATTGACATTATTCAGCCTTTTTTGATAGGGAAATAAGAATGTGGATTATAGTTGTTTCGTTAGGATCTATTTAANTAAGCTGCTTTTAGGTGCAAATAATAAAAAAGGCTGTATACTTCAATTGTGGAAAAAGCTATATTTCACCGATAACTAGCTAAAATCATAAAAACAACATATTTTGAGGGTATAAAGCATTATAATAAGGAAAACTCTTTTTATTATGATATAACACTACAATTTACATGAAACTATGAAAAACACTTGTAATATACAATTGTATCACAGTAAATAGCCTCAAACTCCTTTTGTAAGCTTATAGTAGTTTAAAATAGCATTTCCTAACGAAAACAACTATATTCCACATTTTTTATTTCTCTATCAAAAATAGGGCTGAATATTGACAATTTTCGACATTTATTTGCCTTACAAAAATACATTAAAACACTTGAAAAAACGTTGTTTTTATGAATAAATTTGATTCCTAAATTGCATAACAAATACATATTTTAGCTATTAATTTTGTAAAATTTACTTGTAGCAAATATCAAAAGCTATTTAGCTACAGATATAGAGGAATATACTTCAATTTGTAGAAAAAACAACTCCTCACTGATAACTAGCTAAAATCATTGAAAACACTACATATTATGGGTATATAGCATTATGATAAGTAAAACTACTTGTAACACAATATATTGTATACACTTGTATACAGTAATAACACTACAGTTTACAAGAAACTATGAAAAACGACTGCATTATACCCTTATATCACAATAAATAACCTCTTAAAATTATATTCATTAGCCTAATGTAATGTAAGCTTTTCTTCGGTGCAAATTAATGTATACTTGTATGCCTTGTATACTTAAATTTGTAGAACAAAAGCTATATTTCACCGATAACTAGGTAAAATCATTGAAAACAACACATTTTGAGGGTATAAAGCTTTATCATAAGATAAATTCCTTTTATTTGTGATAAAACGCTACAATATACAAGAAACTATGAAAAACACTTGTAATATACAATTGTATCACAATAAATAACCTCAAACTCCATTTATAAGCTTACAGTAGTTTAAAATAGCATTTTATAACGAAAACAACTATAACACCACATTTTGAATTTCAATATCAAAAAAAGAGCTTAATAATGTCAATTTTTGACATATTTTTGCCCTTCAAAAAATACATTAAAACACTTAAAAAAACGTTGTTTTTTGGAGTAAAATTGATACCAAAATTTCATGAAAAAACATATTTTTAGCTATCACTTTTGTAAAACGTAGTTGTAGCAAATATAAAAAGCTATTTAGCTACATATATAGAGAAATATATTTCAATTTGTTGTATAAAAAACAACTCTTCACTAATAAATAGCTAAAATCATTGAAAACACTACGTTTTATAAGTATTTATATTATATTTACAAGTATTTTTCATAGTTTCTTGTAAATTGTAGCGTTATATCATAAATAAAAGAAGTTTTCCTTATTATAATGCTTTATACCCTCAAAATGTGTTGTTTTCAATGATTTTAGCTAATTATCGGTGAAATATAGCTTTTTTCCTACAAATTGAAGTATACAAGCTTATTTTTAGATTAATTTGCACCTAAGAGTAGCTAACATTACATTAAGCTAATAAATAGAAGAGTAAGAGGTTATTTATTGTGATATAACGGTATATTGCAAGCGTTTTTCATAGTTTCTTGTAAACTGTAGTGTTATTGTATATATACAAGTAGTTTTACTTATTATATTGCTATACATATACAATTGTATCACAATAAATAGCCTCAAACTCCTTTTATAAGCTTATAGTAGTTTAAAATAGCATTTCCTAACGAAAACAACTATATTCCACATTTTTTATTTCTCTATTAAAAAAAAGGCTGAATAATCTCAATTTTCGACATTTTTTCGTCCTTCAAAAATGCATTAAAACACTTGAAAAAACGTTGTTTTCTTAAATAAATGTGATACCTAAATTTCATAATAAATACATATTTTAGCTATTAATTTTGTAAAATGTAGTTGTAGCAAATATCAAAAGCTATTTAGCTACAGATATAGAGGAATATACTTCAATTTTTGAAAAAAAACAGCTCTTCACTGATAACTAGCTAAAATCATTGAAAACACTACATTTTATGGGTTTATAGCAATATAATAAGTAAAACTACTTGTATATATACAATAACACTACAGTGTACAAGAAACTATGAAAAACACTTGCAATATACGTTATTCAATAAATAACCTCTCTCTATTACTAGTAAAATGTATATATAGGTGAAATTAATTAAAAAAAGGTTGTTACTAATTGTAGAAAAAGCTCTTTCACGTATAGTAAATCATAAAAACATATTTAGGTTAAAGCATTATAATAGAAAACTTTTTATTTAGATATACACTATATTACAAAAATGAAAAAACCTGAATATAAATTTATAAGTAGATAAAACCTTTTTATAAATTACAGGAGTTTAAATACATTTTAAACAAAACAATATAATACCACATTTTTATTTCCCTTAAAAAAGCTTTTCAATTTTCATTTTTTTTGCATATTAAAAATACTAAAACATTGAAAAAGTTATTTTTAGATAAATATACAAAATTTCATATAATCATATTTTAGTATTATTTTTAAATGTAGTTTAGAAATATCATAGCTATTAGCTAAGATATAAGAATTACTAATTTTGAAGAAAAAATCTTCACTATACTAGCTAAAATCTTGAAAACACTACATTTATTTACAAATAATAAGTAAATATGTATATATCATAATAGTTAACAGCTATAAAAAGGCAATATAGTTATATAAATAAATAACTCTTTTTTATTTTATTAATGTATGTAAGCTATTATATGTAATTAATGAAAGAAGTTGTATTTATTGTGAAACAATTATATAGCAAATCTTTCAACAAATTTGAGTTAAAGATTATATATAAAATCCTTTTATTTTTATAAACAAATAAAATATGAAAATTCTTTTATAAATGTATCACAATAAATAGCCTAATGTTTTATAAGTTATAGTTTTAAAATGCTTTTGAAACAAATTTACTTTTTTTATTTCTCTATAAAAAGGGCAATATTCATTTCGAATTTTTTCCTTTAAATACATTAAAACTTGAAAAACTTTTTAGAATAAATTGATATAAATTATATAAAACATATTCAGCTTTAATTTTGTAAAATGAGTTGTAGCAAATCAAAGTTTTAGTCAAATGGAATATAATATTTTAGAAAAAAACACTCTTCACGATACTATTAAAATTGAAAAAATATTTTTTATTACAATTTTAATAAAAAAATTTATATAATACTTACCTCAGTTTCAAGAACTATGAAAACACTTATTCCTATATGAAATAAAGCCTTACTTTTATATTATTAAGTAATTAGCTACTTAAGCAATATTAAGAAGAGGTTTTTAATTTTAGGTAAAAAGTTTTTTCACGTAATAGTTTATGAAACAAAATTTTTATATAGAGCTTATACGTAAATTCTTTTATGAATAACCTAATTACAGAAACTTGAAAAAAATTGTAATATACAATGTTTCAAATAAAACTCAAACTCCATTTATAGCTAATGTTAAATGATTTTGTACGAAAACAACTATAATTCAAATTTATTTATATAAAAAAAGAGTAAAAATTGACATTTTTTTTTCATATAATAAAAATGCAAAAGTTTTTTTAGATGAAATATACATAATTATGTAAATAATATTTATATATTTTTAAATAGTTTGGCAATTGAAATATTTACCTAAAATATAGAAATATTTATTTGTAGAAAAAAATTTCACTAAAACAGTAAAATCATTGAAAAACAATTTAGGTATATAGCAATATAATGTTAAATGTATATTAAATACATAAGTTAAAGATATGAAAACGCTTGCATATACGTTTTCAAAAATAATATATTTATTAGCTAAAAGTACTATATTGCAAATTAGTCTAAAAAGTTGTATATTTAATTTAGGAAAAAGTTATTTTCAACGATATCAGCTAAATATTGAAAATACACATTTTAATATAAGCTATAAAAGTACTTATTGTATAAATACTCAGTTCTGAAACTATGAAAATTGAATTACCTTATATCACAATAAAAATTTTTTATTTATAGCTTATGTAAAAGCTTTTTTCTAAAAAAAAAAAAAGGCTTTTTTTAATTTTTGAACAAAGATATTTACATAACTAGCTAAAAATAAAAAAATTTTAGGTATAAAGCTTTAAGGAAACTTTTTATTATATATAAATAATTACATAACTATGAAAAACTGTTTCATGTTACAGTAATAGTAATCTTTTTAAGTTATTATTTAAAATAGCATTTCCAACAAAAAATATATCAATTTTTATTTTATAAAATAGGTAATATTCAATTTCGAATTTTTGTTTAAAAAAAAAACATTGAAAAAACGTTTTTTTAAATAAATTGATTAATTCTAAAATAATATTTTAGCTATATTTGTAATTATTTACAAATTAAAAGTATTTACTAAATGAGGTTATATTTAAAAAAATTTATGATAACTACTAAATTTGAAAACTATTTATGGGATATAGCTTAATAATAAAACTATTTATTACAAAAACACTAAGTTAAAGTATGAAAAACATTAATAGTTATTCAAATAAATAACTCGTAATCCTCTATTTATGTTAATGTATTAGCTACTTTAGTGAATTATCTAAAAAAAGGTGTATACTTCAATTGTAGGAAAAAAGCTACATTTCACCGATAACTGCTAAAACATTAAACAAATATTTTGAGGGTATAAAGCATTATAATAAGAAAACTTTTTATTTATGATATAACACTATAATTTACAAGAAACTATGAAAAACACCTGCAATATACATTGTATCACGTAGATAAATCTTTTATAAACTTACAGGAGTTAAAATAGCATTTCCTAACGAAACAACTATATACACATTTCTTATTTCTATCAAAAAAAGGCATATAATGTCAATTTTCGTTTTTTTTGCATATTAAAAATACATAAAAACACTTGTAAAACGTTATTTTTAAGTAAAATGATACATAAATTTCATGATAAATACATATTTCAGCTTTCATTTTGTAAATTGTAGTTCTAGCAAATACAATAGCTATTTAGCTAAGATATAGAAAATTACTTCAATTTGTAGAAGAAAAAACTCTTCACTATAAATAGCTAAAATTTGAAAACACTACTTTATTATATAGCAAAATAATAAGTATAACTACTTGTATATATACAATAACATACAGTTACAGAAACTATGAAACGCCTGAATATACCGTTATATCAATAAATACCTCTTTCCTCTATTTATTAGCTTAATGTATGTAGCTACTTATAGGTTTTAATCGAAAAGAAGCCTTGTATACTTCATATTGTAGGAAAAAGCTATATTTCACCGATAACTAGCAAAATCATTTCAAACAAAATTTTGATATAAAGCTTATATAATCAGAAAACTCCTTTTATTTATGATATAACACTAATTAACGAAATTGAAAAATTCTTTTTATACAATTGTATCACAATAAATAGCCTCAAACTGTTTTATAAGCTTATAGAGTTTAAATGATTTCTTGAAAACAATTATATTCACTTTTTTTTATTTCTTATCAAAAAAAGGCTGATAATGTCAATTTTCGACATTTTTTTTCTTCAAAAATACTTAAAAACTTGAAAACGTGTTTTTATGATAATTTGATACCTAAATTTCATAATAAATACATATTCTACTATTAAGTTTGTAAATGTAGTTGTAGCAAATATCAAAGTATTTCTACAATTAGAGAATATACATAATTGTAGAAAAAAACCATTTCATGAATATTCTAAAATCATTGAAAACACTATTTTATGTATATAGCAATATAATAAGTAAACTATTGTTAAATAAAATTATAAGTTTTAAGAAATATAAAATTGAATATACGTTATATAAAATAGTTTACTCTTATTTATTGCTTAATAATGTAGTAAATAATTTCATTATTCTGAAAGTATTGTGTTATTATATAAAAAGTTTATTATAAATGCTTAAATCATTGGAAAAATTTTTAGGTATAGCTTTATCATAAGTAAATTCTTTTATTAATATAACTATTTACAAAAATAGAAAAAATTGTATATACAATTGTTTCAATAATAATAAATCATTATACTTATAGTATATTAAAATAGTTTTTAAGAACTATATATAAATTTTTTCTAAAATAAGATATATTCAATTTCACATTTTTTCCTTAAATACATTAAAATTGCAAAAATGTTTTTATGAGTGAAATTATATAATTCTTAAAATATTTTTAGTATTTATTTTTAAATGAGTTAAATATAAAGTTTTTATAAAATAAGAGGATATATTTTTGTAGAAAGAAACTTTATAAAAATGTAAACATTGAAAAATACATTTTTGGTAATTAGAATATAATAAGTATAACTTTCTTGTATTTAATAACTACAGTTACGGAGACTTAAAATTGAATATACCTTTTAATAATTACTATTACACTCATTTTTAGTAATGAAGTAAGTATTTATGTGAAATTAGTTAAAAGTTTTATACTTTAATTTTAGAAAAAAGTTATTTTAATTCTATAAACATAAAATACAATTTTAAGTATAAAGCTTAAATAAGTAACTCTATTGTATAATACTATACCACTACATTTACAAATTATGAAAAAGTTGAAATTAGTATCACAATAATAACCTTTTCCTTTTTATTGCTTAAGAAAAAGCTGTTTAGCATTATAAAAAAAAAAGGATATATTTTTTTGAAAGCTATTTTCAAACTATAAACTAAAAAATTTGAGGTATTTAACATTATATGAAATTTTTATTTTTTAAATATTATGAATAATAAAAATGTTTCTTTATAAGTATACCTCAAAATTTTTTAATTTAGTAGTTTAAATAGCTTTTCCTAAAAATATATCCCTTTTTTTTATCAAAAATAGCTAATATTACAATATGAATTTATTTGTAATACATAAATTGAAACGTTTTTTTTCTGTAAATTATTATATTATATACAAATTTCATAATTTTAACATAAATTTTAAAATTTACTTTAGATAAAAGTTTTACTACAAATGAAATATACTTATTTGTAGAAAAACAATCCCTCATGAAATACAAAATCATAAAACAACATTTTGGTTTAATTATGAAGGTAAACTTGTAACTTTTTATATTTATCAAGTATAACTTCGTTTAAATAATAAATGAATATATGTTATACATTATATACAATTTTAATCTTTAAATTTATTTTCTATGTATTAAGCTTTCTTGGTGTTAATGTTATTTGTACTTAAATTTTATACAACAGTATATTTCAGAAATAAATCATTGAAAAAAATTTTAAGGGTATATTTATAATAAAATTTTTTATTTTTAAATGTTACTTTACAAGAAAAAATAAAACTTTAATATACATAGTTCAATATTATTCAAATTTTATAAGCTTAATATTTAAATTATTTATCTAAAACAATTAAACAAATTTTGATTTCAATATCAAAAAGAGTTTAATGTTAATTTTTTAATAAATTTTTTCCTTATAATAAAAATTAAAACTTGTTTTTAAGTAAATTAATAAAATTTTCATAAAATATCTTTTTTCATATTTTGTAAAGTGTGTAAAATAATAAAAGCTATTAGCTATATTAAAAATTTTTATTTTTTATAGATAAACTTTTCACAAATAGTAAACCTTGAAAACATACGTTTTTTAATTAGCAATAATAGAAAATATTTTTATAAATAATCAGTTTTCAAGAACTATTTGAAAAAGTTGCAATATACTTATATCAAAAATTTTTATTTACTATTTATTAGCTTTTAAATTAGTTATCTTTGTTGCAAATTACTAAAAATTAAGCTTGTATTATTATTTAAAAAAGCTTTTTCACGTAATTAGTAAATATTAAAAAACTTTTTAGGTATAAGATTTATATAAGGAAACTTCTTTTATTTATTGAATATACCTATAATTTACAAAAACTATGAAAAATTTAATATACATTTATCAAATAAATACCTCAAACTTTTTATAAGTTATAGTTGTTAAATTAGCATTCCTAAAAAACAACTATATTCACATTTTATTCTATATTAAAAAAAGGCTGATATAACTCAATTTCGAATTTTTTCGCTTTCACAAAATGCATTAAATCACTTGAACAAAATGTTTGTTTTCTTAATAAAGTTATACCTAAATTTATGTATATAAATATATATTTTACCTATTAATTTTTGAAAATGTATTGTAGCAAATATCAAAATGCTATTAGCCTAAGATATAGAGGAATATATATTTTTGAAAAAAACAGTCTTCACTGATATACTAAAATTTGAAAACATACATTTTATGGGTTTTCAATATATAAGTAAAACTACTTGTTATATCAATACAAAACATAAAGTGTACAGAAAATATGAAAAAAACTTGAATATACCGTTATATCACAATAAATAACTCGTACTCCTTTTTATAGTTAATGTAATGTACGCTACTATATTGCAATTAATCTAAAAAAAAAGGGTTGTATTTCTTCAATTTGTAGGAAAAAAGTACATTTCGATAAATAGCTTAAATCATTAAAACAAATATTTTTGAGGTATAAAGCTTTATAATAAGGAAAACTTCTTTTATTTAGATTATAAAACTATATTTACAAGAACTATGAAAAACACTGTAATATACAATTGTATCACAGTAATAACCCCAAACTCTTTTTAAACTTAGAGTTTTAAAATAGCATTTCTAACGAAAACAACTATAATACCACATTTCTTATTTCTATCAAAAAAAGGCTGAATAATGTCAATTTTCGACTTTTTTTGCATTTAAAAATACATAAAAACACTTGTAAAAACGTTTTTTTTTTAAGAGTAAAATGATACTAAATTTCATGATAAATACATATTTTTCAGCTATTCATTATTGTAAAATTGTAGTTACTAGCTAATATTCAAATAGCTATTTAGTACAATATATAAGATAACTATATTCAATTTATGTAAAAAAAAATTTCCTGAATAACTAGTAAAAATCATTTTGAAAAGCATATCTTTATTGTTTAATAGCAAAATAATATATAAACTTTATATATACAATAACTACAGTTTAAAGAAACATATTGAAATAGCTGAATATACGTTATATACAAAATAACTTTTCTCCTCTATTTATTAGCATTAATGTAATGTAAGCTTTTATTAGTGTAATTAATCGAAAAAGCTTTGTATATCTTCATATTTAGAAAAAGCTATATTTTTAGATTAATAGCAAAAATCATTTCTAAACAACACTTTTAGGTTTAAGCATTTTATCAATAGTGAAATCATTTTTTTATGATTAACACTACAATTAAGAAACTATGAAAAATTCTTGTTATATACAATGTATACATAAATAGCTCAAATCGTTTTATAAGCTTTATAGTATTTTAAAATGAGCTTTCCTAATAAACAATAATCACTTTTTTATTTCTCTACAAAAAAGGCTAATATGTCAATTTTCAATTTTTCCTTTCAAATCTTAAAACACTTGAAAAACTTGTTTTATGATAATTTGAACTAAATTTCATAATAATACTATTACTATTAGTTTGTAAAATGTAGTGTAGCAAATACAAAAGTATTTGCTACATATAGAAATATATCAATTTGTAGAAAAAAACACTTTCATGATACTATCTAAAATCTTGAAAATACATTTTATGGTATTAGCAAATAATAAGTAAAATTTGTATATATACAATTACACAGTTTAAGAATATGAAAAACTTGAATACCGTTATATGACAATAAATAGCTCTTACTCTTCATTTATTACTAATGTATGTAGGCTACTTATAGTGCAATTATTCTAAAAGAGATTGTTCTTCATTTATAGTAAAAAGTTTATTCACGATAATAGCTTAATCATTGCAAACAACAATTTTAGGTATAGAGCTTATAAAAAGGTAATTCCTTTTATTTATGATATAACACTACAATTTACAGAAATATGAAAAAACTTTAATATACAATTGTTTCACAATAAATAACTCAAATCCATTTTACTTACAGTATTAAAATAGCATTTTGTAACGAAAACAATAATCACATTTTTTCAATATAAAAAAGCTTAATATGTAATTGTGAATTTTTTTCTATAAATACATTAAACCTTGCAAAATGTTGTTTTAGGATAATGTGATACAAATTTATATAAATCATATTTTTATATTAATTTTTAAAATGAGTTTGCAAATATCAAAGTTATTTACCTACATATAGGGAATATACTTCAATTTGTAAAAAAAAAAATCTCATAAAATAGCTAAAACATTGAAAAACTACATTTTTGGTATATACAATATAATAGTATACTACTTATTATACAAAACTACAGTTCAGGAACTATAAAACTTCAATATACGTTTATAAACAAAATAACTATTTTCTATTTTAGCTAGTAATTAATACTTGTATTGCAATTGTTAAAAAAACTTAATATTTAATTTTATGAAAACTTATTTCAACATATTGCTAAACATTTAATAACTTTTAAGGTATAAAGCAATATAATATACTTACTTTTATAAATACAAAGTTATGAACTTGAAAGCTTTACATTACGTTATACAAATAAATAACTTTTCTTTTTTTAGCTTAATTAAAATAAGCCTTTAGGTAAATTTATAAAAAAAGTTTATATTCAATTTGGGAAAAACTTTTTCACATAATATAATTAAAAAAACATATTTTAATAAGCTTAATAGGAAACTTTTTATTTATATATAACAGTCAATTTCATGAACTATGAAAAACATTGTAATATAATTTATCCTAAATAGTCAATTTTTAGCTTTATGTTTAAATAGCTTTCCTAACAAAAATAATCCACTTTTTATTTCTCTATCAAAAATAGGTGAATATTATTTATTTTTGGTTACAATTTAAACCTTGAAAAAAGTGTTTTATATAAATTATCTAAATTCATAAATAAATATTTTTTTAATTTTGTAATTTATTGAAATTCCTATTAGTAAATATGAGGAATATATTCATTTAAAAAAAAAATAATTTCTATAATACTAATAAAAATTTACATTTTGGTAAAGCAATTGAATAAACCTTTTTTGATAATGTATATATGTTCTAAAGAACTATGAAAAAGATGATATTTATTATAAATTATTAATTTTCATAGTTTTGTAATGTAGTTTTAGTAAAAAAAATTTCTATTAATGTTTATCTCAATTTTGAAAAGCTATTTCAATATAGTTATCTAAATAAACAACAATTTTAGTTATAAAGCTTTATATAAGAAAATTTTTTTTTGTATTTAAGCAATTTCTGAACTTATAATTGTAATATACAATTTACAATAATAACCTAAATATTTATAAGTTACAGGAGTTTTTTTCTACAAATAATATATCCAATTTTATTTAATTCAAAAAAATAATAATGTATTTTTGATTTTTCATTAATAAAAACACTTTAAGTTTTTTTGAGAAAAATCAAAATTGCATATAACTTTTTTTTAGGATATATGTGTAAATATGTTTTAGAAAGTATTTTAAATACTTAGCTAAAAAGAGTTATTTATTTGTAATGTAAAAAGATTTTTCATATTTAAATAGTAAATCATAAAAAACTTTGTTTTAATGGGTTAATGATTATATAGTAAATAGCTTTTTCTACAATAAATACAGTTTAAGAATTGAAAAAGTCTCAATTACTTATATAATAAATAAGCTTTTATTGTATATTATATTAATGTTTATAGTTTCTTAACTGTGTGTAATTATATAAAATAGTTGTATATTATATTGTAAACAAAAGTAGTTTTCAGATTTAGCTATATCATGAAACAAAAAATTGAGTATATTCTCTATATTGTAGCTAATACTTTTGTATTTGTAAACTACATTTACAAAAATATAAAATTTGTTTATAAATTGTATCACATTATCTAAAATACGTTTTTAAGTTTGTTTAATGATTTTAAGAAAAATATATTCACTTTTTTTATTGAAAAAAAAGTGAATAATTGTTTTCAGACTTTTTTCTAGCTTTAAAAATTGCATTAAACAATTGAAAAAGTTTTTTAAAATTGATACTAATTATAATAAAATTCTTATTTCTTATTAAGTTTTAATGATTTAGCAATATTAAAAGCTTTTCTACAAATGAATATACTATTTTTGAAGAAAAACATAGCTTAATGGATAAGTTATTTATATATGTAAACATTTTTCAAATGGGTTTATAATATAAAGTATACTTTATATTATACCATAAAATGTTTCATGAATATGAAATATTTTTTTCAAATAAGTATATCATAATAGCTTTCTTTTATTTAAATACTTACATGTAATGTATATTAGGTTATTATTTAAAAAGTTTCATAGTTTTAATGATTTTAGTAAAAAATTTTATTCATATATGCAAATAATGTTTTTTTCAATATTTTACAGTATAAGCTTTAAAATAAGTATATTTCTTATTTAGTATACTTTATATTAACAAGTTACAATAAAAAAGTTTATATACAATTTATACAATATATCAACCCAAAAGTTTTTCAGTGATTTTAATAGCTTTTGTAGAAAAAATTAAAATTGCATTTAATAAAAAGGTAAAATGTAATTAGCTTTTTCAGTTAATAATTAAAACTATGCAAAAAGTTTTTAGTATAATGTATAATTTTATAATATATTTTTCATTTTTTTAATTGATTATACATAATAGAAAGTTTTTAATATATGCATATTTCAATTTGTTAGATTAATAGTATAACTTTTATAAAAAAGTTAAATTTGAAATTAATTTCATATAAGCTATTATAATATAATGTATAATAGTATAAATACTAATTACTTAAAGCTATAATTACTTATTTACAATAAACATTAATCTCTTATTAAAATAAATAATTGTATTACAATAACAAATTACAAAATAAAAAAAGTTGCAATATACTTTATCAAAAAAAAAACTTTTACTATTTTACTAAAATATAAATACATTATTAGGTATAAAATTAAAAAAAAGTTTTTATTAATTTTAGAAAAAATAACAAAATAAAACATTTATAAAATTTAAAAATATTAGGTAAAACATTATAATAGAAAACTTTTACTATAATTATAAAATAATTTCTAAAAAAATATAAAAACACTCTTATTCAAATATAAAGCGAATAACCAATTAACCTTCTTTTATTAAAATTACATAAAAACTTTCCTAAAAAACTTAATAATATATACTAATTAAAAAAGGCTGAATATTTCAATTACTTTTTAATGATATTAAAAAATAAAAAACTATTTAGAAAATATTTTAATAATTGTACAAAATTAATATACTAATTTCAGCTATAAATTTTTAAATTACATTTTAGAAATATCAATAATAATTTATTATTAATTTAAAAAATAATTTAAAAAAAACTTTACTATAATTAAAAATCTTAAAAACTTTTTTTATTGTATTACTAAATATTAATATAATATGTAATTACAAAAAACATTATAATTAAATTTGAAAAACCTTAATACATATAACATTTAAATAAACATTTCTTATATTAAGCTTAATGTAATATAAACTATAATTTAATATATAATAAAAAGCACTTACAAACTATTAAAAAATCATGTTATACATTTACAATAAATAGCCAAACTCTTTAAAATATTATTTGAAAAAGCACTTAATAAAAATATCCTTTTTTTATTATACAATAATAAGAAATATTAATTTGACAATTTTTTATATCAAATATTAAAAAACTAAAAACTGTTTTTATAATATATATTTAAAATTATTTAATAAAACAATTATATTACTATTTAATTTACAAATATCAAAAAAATTTATTTCAATTAAATATTATTTTCAAAAATCATTTAAAACATTAAAACATTATTATAAAATAAATTTATCTTAATTATAATATAATATTAATATTAATTTGTAAAATAAATAATACATTACAAAACTATTATAAATAAGAATAAATCTAATTAAAAAAAAACACTCACTTCTATTAATACTTAATAATAACTATTAATTAATGGTATAAGAATAGATAGTGAAAATTTTATAAACAATTATTCAATATTAATAAAATCATTGAAAAAACACATTAGTTATAGAATAAATAAATCCTTTTATTATTTATTAATATTAAATAGAACTTATGAAATATTTAAAAGATTGTTCATTAAATACATCAAAACTTTTATTACATAAATTAATAAATTAATAAAACAGTTTTGTAAAATATATAATACAAATCTTATTTATATAAAAAAAAATTTAAAATATAAAAAAACTTGTATATAATTAAAAAAAAAAACTATTTATAATAATAGATATAAAATCTTATAAAAAAACAATTAATTCAATTTATAATTAAAAATAATTGAGCTTAATAAATTTCGACATTTTTAACCTTCAAAATAAAAAAATTAAAAAATGTTTAAATTAATAAAAAATACATTTTTATGATAAATAATATTAAAATTTATTTTATAAATAATATGTTAAAATGAATATAAAAGCTCAATAAGAGAATACTTAATTTTAGAATAAAAAAATTAATAAACTATAAAATATTGAAAAAATAATTATGAAATAGCAAATATAATAAACTTTATATACAATAAACTAATGTTAAGATATTACAAAAAAGTTAATTTTATATACAATAATAACTATTTAAAATCATTAATTAATAATTAATTGTATAGCTATAAATAAATACTTGTATACTAATATTTATTAAAAAAATATTTAAAATAAACTTAACAAAATATTAAATTAAAACTTAACTTTACCTCATAATAGTAACTAAAATAATAATTATAACATTTAATAAAATAAAAAAGCTTAATAACTTTTAAAAATAAATACACACCTTATACTTATATAATTAAAACTAAAATATTGTTATAAAATTAAAAAAAAAGCTTTTATTCAATTTGAAAAAACTATAATTTTATCTAAAAAAAATAATAAAAAAAATTTTAGGTTAAGCATAAATAAGAAACTTTTTATTTTATAAAAAATTTATAAAATTAAAAACTTTAATTACAATTGTATCATAAATGAAAACTCTTATCAATTATATAGTTTAAAATAATCCTATAAAAATAATTAATTTTTATTACATATTCAAAATTGATATTAAAATTTGAATTAATTACATTAAAAACTTAAAATATTAAAAAATTTTTATAAAAATTGTTCATAAATTATAAAAATAATTTTGTATAATTTTATTTTTAAAAATTAAAATTTGTATTATAAATAATAAATAATTATTATTTAAAAAAAACAATCCTCATGATAACTAGCTAAAATCATTGAAAACACTAAATTATGTATATAGCATTGAAAATTAAAATACATTGTAAAAATAATTGTATACATGAATAACATAATAACATAATTTAAAAAACATGAAAAATACTCATTAACCTTAATATAATAAAACCTATTTAAAATTATATTAATAGAATATTAAGCTTTGTCAATATAATACATAATACTTAATTATAATATAATTTTAAAAATAATTTACTATGAAAAAAATATTGGTATAACTACATAAATAAACTTTAGGTATTAAACATAAATAATTCCATAATTGATAAATATACAATATAAAGAAATAAAAAAACTTCTATATAAAGCTTATCAAATAAAATAACTATACAATAACTTAAACATTTAAATACATTTAAAAAAAAACTATAACACAATTTTTGAATTTCCTATCAAAAAAATAAACTTAATAAAAATTATTTTTGATAAAATTATACAATTCAAAAATATTTTTATAACATTTAAAATAATATAGATTTTTGAAAAATTGATACAAAATTATAAAATCAATTTATTATAATTTTTAAAAAACTTTATAAAATAGTAAATAAAAACATCTTTTATAAATAATAAAATTATATATAAAATATTAATTTTTATAAAAATAAAAATACTATAAATAATGACTATAAATATTGAAACTACTAATAAGTGTATTAATATTATATAATTAGAATATTAATTAACAAATACATTAAAAAACTTGTAAATAACTTTGAATAAAACTTAACATAATTAGTAAAATAATAAAATAAATCATTTTATAATTACTAACTTTAATGAAAATTATATTTAATTAAAATTATAATTTTTGTCAAAAAATATTAATAACTTATTAAAATTATTTAAAAACTAATCTTTTAGTATTAATATTAATATAAATTTATTTAAAAATAGTAAATTAACAATATTTTTATAAAAAAATTAATAAAATTATTAACATTTATCATAATCAAATATTTTAAAAACTTGAAAAAAGTTATTTTAAATACAATTTAACTAAAATAATAAATCAAATTTTTATTTCATTATTAAAAGCTGAATTTTCAATTAAAGCATTTCTCAGATTTAAAATTAATATTTTGAAAAAAAAGTTTTAAATAATATTAAAACTAAAATCATATAATGCATTTTTAGCATAAATATGTTAAAATACTATTAAAATATAAAAATTTATACAAAATAAAGAAATACTTCAATATTTAAAAAAACACCTCTAAACTACTCTAAATTATATAATAAATAATTAGTGAATTTAAAATAAGTTATAAATATTTAGATAAAAACAAATTATAATATAAAAATTAAAACAACTTATTGTATAAAGATTACAATAAAACTATTTTTAATAAATAATACTCAATTCAAAATACTAAAAAATGTAATTACAATTATAGTCAAAATTAATAACTTTATAATATATTAAATTTAGAAAAAATCTAATATCAAAATATAATAACCAATCTTATTATAAAAAAAATGATAATTTAATATAATTTTTATATAAAAAATTTTATTAATTAAAAACTTATTAATGAAAATTAAATAAAACTAATATACAATTTTACTATAATTTAATAAATTATTAAAATAAATTATAGTATAAAAAATATTACATTTTAAAAAAAAACTTTATATAAATTTATAAACATTAAAAATAATGTGGTTAATAAATATAATTATAATCTTTATCAAAATAAAAACTAATTAAAAAAATGTAAAAAAATTTATTAAGTTAATTAATAAATAATTTCATATAAATATATTTAATATAATTTTGTAAATTAAAATACTAATACATATATTCAATTTAGAAAAATATATTTACTAAATTAGAAAAAAAATCTTCAATTTAGCTAAAATATTAAAAAACATCTTATTATGATAAACTAATTAATAATAAAAAATACTTGTATTAATTACAATAAATACTATTTAAATAATTAAAACCTACAATTTTAATGAAAACAATTATAATCCACTTTAAATTTATTATAATAAATAAAATGAATATTGATGTATAACTTAAAAAAACTTATATTTATTGAAGAAATATAATTTAATATAAATTCATAAAATAAATTTAATAAATTTAATTTTAAGTTAATAATTTTAGAAAACATTAAATTAAAAATTTATACAATAAGAATAAATAAATTTTAAAAAAATACATTATAATATAAATATTGAAAACTTTTATTGATACATATATAATTAAATACTTTATAATATAAACACAGTTATAATAAAACTTTTATATTTACGTAAATACAAAAATAAACTTATTATATAATGAAATTAAGCACTTTTTGAATAAATATTAATAAAAAATTTATAAAAATTTTATAAATTATTAATATGATACCTAAATTTAATATTAAAATACAATTCTAAGTATAAGTATTAAAAGTAATTTTAAAAAATATCTAAAATTAAATTTATAAATAAAAGAGTAATATAATAAATTTAATCAAAAAATCAACTCTTTAATAATTAATATTAAACTATTAAAAATAATTATATAAAATTATTAATATTATAAAAAAAATACTTGTAAATTAATAAATTACACATTTTAAAATAAACTATAAAAAAATTTGATAAAAGTAATATAATAATAATACTTATATATTAATTAAGTAATGTAAAATATTAATTGTAAAATTATATTAAACAGATTGTCATAACTTATGTAAAAAAAGTTTTAATACCATAAAAATAGCTAAAATATAAAAAATACATTTTTTTTGTATAATATAATTAATTTAATTTTATTTTGATTAAAATACAAATTCAATAAAATATGAAAAAAACTCTATACTATATAAATCATAAAAACTATAACTCTATTTATAGCTAAGTAATTAATACTTTGTAATAAAAATATAATACCTAATTTAAAAGACTATAAACTAAATAGTAAAAACATTTCAACATTATACTACTAATTAAAAAACACTAAAATTATTGTATTAGATAAAAAGATAATAAATTTATATAAAATTATTATAATTAATTTTAAAATATTGCAAAACTGAATTATCCTTAATCACAAAAAACAATATACTTAATTGCTAAGTAAAAAATCTTTTTTTAAATAAACTAAAAAAAACTTATAAAATTTAAACAAATTTTTCACATAATATAAAATATAAAAACATTTGAGGTAAAACTAATTAAACAGAATCTTATTAATTAAAACTTGCAATAAACTATAAAACATTAAAAATAATTGTATACATTTATACTAAATCTTAACTTAATAGTTAAAAAGTATTTTAAGATTAAATATAACATTTATTCTAAAAAAGACTGATAATTTCAATTTTGAAAAAATTTATTCTTCAAAAATCTCTAAAAACTTGAAAAACTAGTTTTTAGGTATTGACCAATATAAAAACTCATACTTAGCTATATTAAAATACTTTAGCATAAGTTATAAAAACTATTAAAAACGTTGCAATTATTGTAAAAACATCTCACTAAATACATAAAACCTCTAAACCTCTATTTATTAGTTAATAATAGACTTTAAGTCAAATTAATTATAAAAAAAGCTTGTATATTCAATTGTTGGAAAAAGTATATTTCACCGATAAATAGCTAAAATCTAAAACAATATTTGAGGTATAAAGCTATATAGGAAAAACTCTTTATTATGCATTAATACAATTTACTGAAACTTAAACACTTGTAATATAAATGTACCATAAATAGCCTAAACTCTTTTGAAGCTATAGTAGATTTAATAGATTTCTAACGAAAACAACTATATTCACATTTTATTCTATATTAAAAAAGGCTGAAATAAATCTTCGACATTTTGCCTTAAAATAGTTAAAACACTTGAAAAAAACTTGTTTTTTGAATAAATGTATCCTAAATTTACATAAAAATCACTTTTGCTATTAATTAAAATTTACATGTACAAAACTAAAAAGCTATTGTAAAAATATGTACATAATACTTCAATCATGAAAAAAACTCTATGTAAACTAGCTAAAATCATTAAAACACTACAATTTGATATAATATAAAAAACTATATGTAAAATATTTATACTTATAAATAACATACAGTTTACAAGAAACTATGAAAAACATTAGCAAATACCCTTATATCAAATAAATAACTCTGATACATAAATTCATGAAAAAATGTAATATTTTATCGTGCAAATAATTACTATTAGTTGTATACTTAATTGTAGAAAAAAGCTATTTACTAACTAGTAAAATCATTAAATCAAAATTTTGAGGAAAAAAGCTTTACATAAGAAATTCCTTTTAATCATTTGAAAAACACTTTAGATTAACAAGTAAACTATGAAAAACACTTGTAATTACAATTTATACAATAAAAACCAACTCCATTAAAGCTTACAAGTTTAAAATAGCATTCTTTCAATAACAATAATAACATAAATTCTTATTTCATATCAAAAAAGCTTATAATTACAATTTGACATATGTTGCCTTCAAAAATACATTAAAACACTTAAAAAACGGTTATTTGAGTAAATTACCAAAATTTCATGAAAATATTTTACTATCATTGAAAACGTAGTTTAGCAAATATAAAGCATTTATACAATATAGAGAAATTTTTATTTGTTATAAAAACAAATCTTCATAATAAATATAAAATCATTGAAAATACGTTATGGTATTACAATATATAATAAACTATTATATATACAATAATAACAGTTACAAGAAACTATGAAAAGTTGATTACCTTATACACAATAAAACCCTTACTTTATTAAGCTTAATGTAAGTTAGTACCTAGTTAAAAATTAATTAAAAATAACTGTAATCAATTTGTAGAAAAAAGCTATTTCACGATAATAGTAAAATCATTGAAAAAAACATTTAGATAACGTATATAAAAAACTTTTATTATGATATAACTACAATAAGAAACTATGAAAAATAATTACAAATGTATCAAAAAACCTCAAATCCTTTTATAAGCTTATATATTTAAAATAGCTTTCTAACGAAAACAATTACCACATTTATATTATATAAAAAAAGCAATAATCAATTTTGACTTTGTTAAAATCATTAAAACTTAAAAACTTTTTAAAATTATACCAATCTAAAAACATTTTTACATATTTTGAAATATTTAGCAATATCAAAGCATTTTAAAATAAGAATTATTCAATTTGAAAAAAACATCTTCACTATAACTAGCTAAAAATTGAAACACTATTTTATGGTTATAAAATTTAATAATAACTATTGTAAAATACATTAAACAACATTTAAAAACTTAAAACATTAATATCCGTTATTTACAATTAATAGCTTTAATCTATTTAAATTATGTAATAATTAAATAGTCTAATTCTAAAATAGATTGTTTTCAAATTATTGAAAAATTATTTACGATAATTAATCAAAAAAAATTTTTTTGTATAAATATTAGAAATTCTTTTATTATATTAAAACATCACAATTACAAAAACTATGAAAAAAACTTAATATAAATATTTTCAATAAAAACCTAAACTCCATTTATAGCTTACATAAAAAATAATTTGTAACGAAAACAATATATCACATAATTAATTAAAAAAAAAAAATTAAAATTAATTTGAAATTTTCACCCTTAAAATACATTAAAAACT
Source organism: Chionoecetes opilio (assembly GCA_016584305.1). NCBI lineage: Eukaryota > Metazoa > Arthropoda > Malacostraca > Decapoda > Majidae > Chionoecetes > Chionoecetes opilio. The sequence goes on from JACEEZ010015800.1 coordinate 39,851, forward strand.
TAAATGTTTTAGGTAAATGATATAAAATTAGAAAATATATCTTAGTATATTAAAACTTATTTGAAATATCAAAGTTTTACACAAATTAGAGGAATATATCATTTGTAGAAAAAAATCTTACAAACTAGCTAAAAAGAAAAAACACTTATGGTTATAAAATAATAATAACTTACTTTTATATACTATACATACAATTAAAGTATAAAAAACTTGAATTTTAACAAAATAACTATTACAACTATTTATATTAGAATAACACTTATTGCAAATAGCTAAAAAAAGACTTGTATATTAATTTAGAAAAACTATTACAAAATTACTAAAATTATGAAAATAAAACATTTAAAAAGCCATTAATATAATTACTTGTAAATAACTTTATAATTATAGAAATAGAACTTCAAATTAGATATATATAAATAAACTTTAAACCTATTATTAGTTATTAAAATAAGCTTTTAGGAAATTATAAAAAAAAAAGCTAATTCAATTAAAAAAGCTAATTCACGATAAAATACTAAATCATAAAAATAAATATTTGTTAAAAATAAAAGAACCTTTTATTTTATAAAAAATAATACATCAAAAATTGTAAAAAATGTAAAAAATCTAAACTCTTTTGATTATTGTTAAATGCATCTAAAAAAATATATTCAATTTTTAATTCTTAAAAAAAGGCTAATTAATGAATTTTCAATTTATTAAAAATCTAAAAATAAAAAATTTTTATATAAATTATAATATAAAATAATTTCATAATATTTATGTATGTACAAACAAAACTATTTAAAATAAGGAATATATTATTTAAAAAAAAAACTTACTATAATAGCTAAAATATTAATCCTAATTAGTTATAACATTATAATAAAATTTGTAAACAATATTAATAATAGTAATAACAACATGAAATAAAAATAATTCTTATAAACCAATAAAATTAAATTTTTACATTTAATTAAAGCTTTATTAGTTGAAATTAATTAAAATTACAATATAAATTTTAAAAAAAAATTACGTATTAAACATTAAAAAAAACTTTTAGTGTTAATGATAAAATGAAATTTTAATTATATATAACACATTTTAAAAAAAAATAAAAATATTCAATATATACGATAATAATTCAATTTTTAAAAAATTAAAATAAAAATTTTAAAATAAAATTATAATACAATTTTTAATTCTAAATTAGAATAAAAGATTCTTAATTATAATCTCAATTTTTTTCATATTACTTAAAATACATTAAAAAATAAAAAATTATTTTAAAGAATTAAAAATAAAAAAAATTATATGAAAAATTTGCTATTATTTTGTAAAATGTTTTGATAAAAGTATTTTAGCATATATAAATTACATTGAAAAAATTTCTAAGTAAAATGAAAATTATATACAATAAAGATATATCAACAATACAAAATAAAGTATTTCAATATACTTCTTTAAAAGTTATATTGAATATAAAATTTCTTATGTGAAATATATTCACATAATAAAAATATAAAAAATTTTAGAAGCATAAAAAAATTTTTATATATAATACAAAACTATAAAAAATTTATATATTGTAAATAATCTAAATCTTTAATATGTAGTAATATTTCTATACTAAACAAAATCATTTTTTATTTAGCATATAAAAAGGAAATTTTATTAACCTACATTTACAAAACTATGAAAACATATAAATTTTATAAATAAATACCTCAACCTTATAACTTTATATTAAATACATTCTAGAAAAATTATTCAATTTTTTATTTCCTATTAAAAAGGGAATATCTCAATTTGACATTTTTTCGTTCAAAAATGATTAAAACACTTGAAAAACTTATTATCTAATAAATGTATACCTAAATTTCAAAATAAACACTATTTAGCTATTAATTGTAAATTATTGTACATTCAAGCTATTTAGCTAAGATATAGAGAATATCTTCAATTTTTGAAAAAAAAATTTACTGATAACTGCTAAAATATTGAAACACTACATTTTATGGGTTTAAGCAATATATAAGAAAACAACTTGTATATATACAATAACCTACATTAAAGAAATATGAAAAACACTTGCAAATACTTTATATCAAATAATAACTGTATCCTCTATTACTCTTAATGTAAACAATACTTTAGGTGCAAATTAATCTAAAAAAAGTTGTATATTAATTTGTAGAAAAAGTACTTTACCGATATACTAAAATATTAAAACAACTATTTTAGATAAACATTATAATAGGAAAATTCTTTAATATTTATATAACACTATATTTTAAAAAATATAAAAACCTGAATATACATTTATCACATAAAACCCAAACTCTTTTATAACTTAAGGGTTAAAATACATTTCCTAAGGAAAAAATTATATCACATTTCTTATTCATCAAAAAAGGCTAATAATGTCATTTCGACTTTTTTTGCATTTAAAATACATAAAAAACTTGTAAAAACGTTTTTTTAGTAAATTATACATAAATTTCATGATAAATAATATTTTCAGCTATATTTGTAATTTAGTTTAGCAAATTCAAAGCTATTTAGCTACAATATAAGAAATATCTTTCAATTTGTAGAAAAAAAAACTCTTCACTGATAACTACTAAAATCATTGAAAACACTACATTTATGGGTTATAGAAATAATAAGTAAACTATTGTATAATACAATAACTACAGTTAAAGAAACTATGAAAAACGCCTGCATATACGTATATCACAATAAATACTCTTTCTCTTATTTTAGCTTAATGTAATGTAGCTATTTAGTGAAATTAATCAAAAGACCTGTATATTCATTTTAGAAAAAGCTATATTTACCGATAATAGCAAAATTTAACAAACATTTTAGGGATAAACTTATATAATCAAAATCCTTTTATTTATGATATAACACACAATTACAAAATATGAAAAATTCTTGTTATATACATTGTATCACAATAAATAGCCTAACTCTTTATAAGCTTAATAATTAAAAATTTCTAATGAAAACAATATATTCCACTTTTTTTATTCTTATCAAAAAAAAGCTGAATAATGTCATTTTCGACATTTTTTGCTTCAAATACATTAAAAACTGAAAATTGTTTTATGATAAATTTGATACCAATTTATAAAAATCATTTCTATATTAAGTTTGTAAAATGTATTGCAAATCAAAAGCTATTACTAAGATATAGAGAATATCATCAATTTGTAGAAAAAAACACTCTTCATATAACTACTAAATCATTGAAAAACTAATTTTATGGTATATAGCAATATAATATAAAACTACTTTAAATACAATTACATAAGTTTACAAAACTATGAAAAACATTAATTACCGTTTATATGAAATAATACCTTACTTCTATTTATTAGTAATTATACTATTTATCAATTATAAAAGATTTATTTTATATAAAATATTTAGTATAAATTATATAGTAATAAATAAAATACTTTAATACAATTGTATCACAATAAATAGCCTCAAACTCTTTTATAAGCTTATAGTAGTTTAAAATAGCATTCCTAACGAAAACAACTATATTCCACATTTTTTATTTCTCTATTAAAAAAAGGCTGAATAATCTCAATTTTCGACATTTTTTCGCCTTTCAAAATGCATTAAAACACTTGAAAAAACGTTGTTTTCTTAAATAAATGTGATACCTAAATTCATAATAAATACTATTTTAGCTATTAATTTTGTAAAATGTAGTTGTAGCAAATATCAAAAGCTATTTAGCTACAGATATAGAGGAATATACTTCAATTTTGAAAAAAAAGCTCTTCACTGATAACTAGCTAAAATCATTGAAAACACTACATTTTATGGGTTTATAGCAAATATAATAAGTAAAACTACTTGTATATATACAATAACACTACAGTGTACAAGAAACTATGAAAAACACTTGCAATATACCGTTATAACAATAAATAACCTCGTACTCCTCTATTTACTAGCTTAATGTAATGTACGCTACTTATAGGTGCAATTAATCTAAAAAAAGGGTTGTATACTTCAATTTGTAGGAAAAAAGCTACTTTCACCGATAACTAGCTAAAATCATTAAAAAAAACATATTTTGAGGGTATAAAGCTTATAATAAGGAAAATCTTTTATTTATGATAAACACTATAATTACAAGAAACTATGAAAAACACTGCAATATACAATTGTATCACATAGATAACCCCAAACCTCTTTTATAAACTACAGGAGTTTAAAATAGCATTTCCTAACGAAAACAACTATAATACCACATTTTTATTTCCCTATCAAAAAAAGGGCTGAATAATGTCAATTTTCGACTTTTTTTGCATATTAAAATACATAAAAACACTTGTAAAAACGTTATTTTTAAGAGTAATTGATACATAAATTTCATGATAATACATATTTTCAGCTATTCATTTGAAATTGTAGTTTAGCAAATATCAATAGCTATTTAGCTACAGATATAGAGAATATACTTAATTTGTAGAAGAAAAAATCTTCACTGATAACTAGCTAAAATCATTGAAAACACTACATTTTATGGGTATATAGCAAAATAATAAGTTATAAATACTTGTATATATACAATAACACTACAGTTAACAAGAAACTTAGAAAAACCCTGCAATTATACCGTTATAATCACAATAAATAACCTCTTTCTCCTCTATTTTATAGCTTAATGTAATGTAAGCTACTTATAGGTGTAAATTAATCGAAAAGAAGCCTTGTATACTTCATATTGTAGGAAAAAGCTATATTTTCACCGATAACTACAAAAATCATTTCAAAAACAAATTTTGAGGGTTTATTAAAGCATTATATAATCAGGAAAACTCTTTTATTTATGATATAACATACAATTACAAGAAACTATGAAAAATTCTTGTTATATACAATTGTATCACAATAAAATAGCTCAAACTCGTTTTATAAGCTTATAGTAGTTTAAAATAGCATTTCTAATGAAAACAATTATATTCCACTTTTTTATTTCTTATCAAAAAAAGGGTGAATAATGTCAATTTTGACATTTTTTTGCCTTTCCAAAATACATTAAAACACTTGAAAAACGTTGTTTTATGAATAATTTGATACCTAAATTCATAATAAATACATATTCTAGCTATTAAGTTTGTAAAATGTAGTTGTAGCAAATATCAAAAGCTATTTAGCTACAGATATAGAGGAATATACATCAATTTGTAGAAAAAAACATCTTCACTGATAACTATTAAAATATTTGAAAACACTACATTTTATGGGTATATAGCATATAATAAAAGTAATTACTTGTATTTAATACAATTACATAACAGTTTACAAGAAAACTATGAAAAAACTTGCAATATACTCTTATATGACAATAATAGCCTTTACTCTATTATTTATTTAGTCTTAATGTAATGTAGCTACTTAAGGTCAACTTATTCTAAGAAGAGATTGTTGCTTCAATTTATAGGTAAAAAGTTTTTTTCACCGAAAATGACTTAAATCATTAATAAAAATTTTAGGGTTAAAGCTTATCATAAGTAAATTCCTTTTATTATGATATAACACTACAATTTACAAGAAACTATTGAAAAAAACTTGAATAACATTGTTTTCACAAAAATATAACCTCATAAATCATTTATAACTTACATAATGTATAAATAGTAATTTTAACGAAACTAAATATATACCAAAATTTGATTTCAATATTTAAAAAAGAATGTCTTAATAATGTTACTAATTGTCAACATAGTTTTTCATACTTGCTATAAATACATTAAAAACTTAAAAAATGTTTTTATTAGAGTGAAATTTAGATACAATAAATTTCATGATAAAAATATTTTTGTATTAATTTTGTAAATTGTATTTGGCAAATATCGAAAAGTATTTACATACAAAATATAAGGAATATATTAATTTTAAAGAAAAAAAATCTTTCACTAAAAACTAGCTAAAATCATTGAAAAAACTAATTTTATGGAGCTATATAGCAATTTTAATAAGTATATACTTGTAATATAAGTTAACACTACATTAAAAGGAGTTATCTATGATAAAGCTTTATACCGTTATATACAGTTATAAATGATTTATCTTATTATTCTTATGAAATAAGCTCTTGTTTCTCAATTGTAAAAAAAGCTTTATACTTAATTTAGAAAAAGCTTATTCAAAACTACTAAAATCATGAAAAAGTTATAATTATTTATAAGGTATAATGCACATTCATATTAAGTAACTTTTAACTTGATATATTATATATACAATAGTTTTACTAAAATATGTAAACTAAAAGCTTGCAATATTAGTATATCAGAAGAATAATTTTTCTCAAATTATATATTCTTAATCGTGTAAAATAGCTTTTTTAGGTGAAATTAATAAAAAAAATAGCTGTTAATATTGTATTATATGAAATAAAGTATATTTACATACTTAAAAAACACTTTTGAAGTGTATAAAGCATTTATAATAAGGAAAAAATGTCGAAAATTTATTTATATTAACACTACATTTACATAGAAACTATGAAAACTGTGTAATATAAATTGTTACGTAAAATGCTCATTTAAACTCTTTTAAGCTTATAAGTAGTTTAAAGATTTCTAAGGAAACAATATATTCAATTTTTATTTTCTTAAAATTATGTATATATAATAAAAAAGTTTTCGAATTTATTTCGCCTTTCAAAAATTGTATTAAATAATTTAAAAAGTTTTTCTTAATAAATTAGTGATCCTAAATTATATAAAACTTTTTCTATTAATTTTGTAAAATTATTTAGCTAAAATCAAAGCTATTTAGCTATAGATATAAGGCAATTTTTACTTAAGTTTATGAAAAAAAACGCTCTTACTTATAACTACTAAAATATTTAAAATTACAATTTATGGGTTTTTATACAAATAAAGTAAATTCATATTGTATAATTACTAATATACACTACATTTACAAGTATACTAAAATACTGATTTAATATGAATTTATATCACATAATACTCTCTAAAATCAGTTTTATAGCTTAATGTTGTAAGTACTTTAAGTGAAAATTATTAAAAATAGGTTTATAGCTTATTTTGTAGAAAAAATGATATATTTTCAGATATGCTATTTTAAATCATTAACTATACAAAATTTGAGGTATATATACATTATAATGAAAATTTTTTCATTTACTAAAATAGCTATAAATTTTCAGAAATAGAAAAATTACTGAATTACAAAAGTTTGTTTTATCAGTGTAAATATCTAATAAGCTTTTTTTTAATAATTACAAGGTAGTTAAAATAGATTTTAAGAAAACTTACATAAGCTATAATAACATTTGAGTTATTTATTCAAAAAAGGTAATAATGCAATTTTGCATATTTTTTGATAAACTTATAATATATTATATAATATATTTTACTATAATGTATAAATTGAATACAAAAGTAGTTATATTTCAATGATTTAGCTATTATTTGTAATGTTTATTCTAAAATAAATAAACTTATTTAGCTACTATTATAAATATAGTTTTATATTGTAGATAAATAAACTTTTCAAATAATAGCTAAAATATTATTAATTATACTTTAGGGTATATAAATATATAATATAAATTTTATATATATAAGTATTTAGCAAAAATATGTTTTTTTTTTTTTTTTTTTTTTTTTTTTTTTTTTTTTTTTTTTTTTTTTTTTTTTTTTTTTTTTTTTTTTTTTTTTTTTTTTTTTTAAAAAAAAAAAAAAAAAAAAAAAAAAAAAAAAAAAAAAAAAAAAAAAAAAAAAAAAAAAAAAAAAAAAAAAAAAAAACGTAAATTAGCTAAAAATAAAATAAAAAAAAAAAAAAAAAAAAAAAAAGTTTAAAATAGCATTTCCTACGAAAAATATATTCCACATTTTTTATATTCTCTATAAAAAAAAGGCTGAATAATGCTCAAATTTTTCGACATTTTTTTCGTACTTTTTCAAAATGCATTACAACACTTGAAAACGTGTTTTTTGAATAATTTGATACCTAAAATTTTCAATAATAAATACATATTTTAGCTTATTAATTTTGTAAAATGTAGTTGTAGCAAAGTTTTTCAAAAGCTATTTTAGCTAAGATTATTAAGAATATATTCATTTTTGATAAAAAACATGTTTTCATGATAACTATTTTAGCTAAAATTGAAAAACTGACATTTTATGTTTATAGCAATAATAAGTAAAATACTTGTATATTCAATAAACTACAGTGTTACAAAATAACTAAAAACAGTTTTCAATTTTATACAGTTTATATCAACAATAATTATCGTTTTATGTATTTTACTAGCTTAATCTGAATAATGTATTCGCTATTATAGGGCAAATTAATCTAAAAAAGTGGTTGTATATTTTTGTAGGAAGAAACTACTTGTTACATAATAGCTAAAGGTTATCTATTTGAAAAAATTCAATATAGTTTTAGTAAAAGAGTTAATAAATAAGGAAACTTATTATACTTTATATATAAACGGTATTTAATATTTTACTAGATACTATGAAAAAACTTACCTCATAAATACAATTGTATCATAGTAATAACCCAAAGTAGCTTTATTAATAAATAGAGTTTAAATAGCATTTTTCTTAACGAAATTGACAACGTTATCTATTCTTTCTTATTTGTATCAAAAAAGTTTGCTATATATTGCAATTACCATAATTTTTTTCAATTTTTACTACATAAAGACTTTTTCTACAAATAGTATATTTATATTTAGGTAAAAATTGATAACAAATAAATTTACATAAATAAAAATATGTATTTATCTATGCATTTGTAAATTGTAGTTTAAAAACAACTTTTTCAAGGTTTTAATGTATATGAAGAGAAATATTCGTAAATTTTATAGAAGAAAACTCTTTTACTGAAATAAGGTAGGTTCTTAAAAATTGTATTTTAATCTATACTTTAAGAGTTTGGGTATTTAGCGTAAAATTATATACAACTTTTTTCATAGTTCATAACATTGTAAACTGTAATATAAAAAAGGAATTTACCTTATATAATGCTAATACCTCAATGTGTTTTCATATTTATAGCTTATGGTGAAGTAAGCTTTTTGTAATTAATGAAGAACAAGCTTTTGTTTACTAGTCTCATATTGTTAAAAAGAGAAAAGCTATATTTTCACATAACGATATTGCAAGTTATAGTTTCTAGTAAACGTAGTTTTGTTATATAAAAAGTTATATATATGCTATCAGTGAAAATTCGTTTTCAAAGATTTATGATAAGAATCATTAAAGAACTTTTCTAAAATATTCTTATTTATTACAATTGTACACAATTTAAATAAAAAAAAAAAATTTACTAAACACGTTTTGTTCAAGTGTTTTAATGTATTTCTAATGAAAAACAAAATTCATATTCACCTTTTTTGATTGAAATAAAAAGTGTGAATAATTTTATTTTCTTAGAAACTATTTTTTTGCTTACAAAAAGTTTAGGCTATTACTGTGAACAAATTACAGTTTTTCATAGTTATTAAATGTATGATACCTAAAGATTTCCTAATAAATACATTTATACCCTCAATAAGTTGTTTTTAATGATTATGCTAGTTGGGGAAATATAAAACTTTTTCTACAATATGAAGTATACACTTTTATTAATTTGAAAAAAACAGCTTTACTATTACTATTAAAACTATAAATAGAGATAGAGTTATTATTGTGATATAAGGTATAGCAGTTTTTCATAGTTTTGTAAACTGTATGTATTATAATACAAGTAGTACACTTATATTTCATAACCATAAAAATATTTTCAATGATTTACAGTTATCAGTGAAAATAGCTTTTACTCAATTAAGTATATTCTTAATGTAATGTAAAGCTACTTATAGCTGCTAACATTACATATAGCTAAAATAGTATTATGTTTTTCAATTTTTATAACGGTAATAAAGTTTTTTTATTTACCTGATAAAATAGTAAAATTGAATATCAGCTTTTTATTATAGAGCATTACATAAGTAAATGTGTTTATAGTTTAGTGGAATGATTTAACTACTACAATTTAAAGAATATTGAATATACTTGTAAATATACATTGTTTTCACAATACATATCAAACATTTATAAGCTTCAGTATATTAAAATAGCATTTTTACTAAAACAACTTATACCACAATTTGATTTTAATGATAAAAAAAAGTAGCTTTAATGTCAATTGTGATATATTTTTCACCTTCATAAATACATTAAATACACTTAAGCTATAAAAATGTTGTTTTGAGGTATGTTATTGGATACATAATTTATATAATACAATTTTTATATAGTTTCTTGTAAATGTAGTTTTTGCAAATATCAAAAGTTATATTACTGCTACCAAAATGTAGTTGAATATTTAGCATGTACGGAAAAAAACTTTTTCACAATTAAAAATCTTTACTTTAAAATCATTGAATAAGCTACATTAATTATATAGCAATATAATAAGTATAATACTTTTATATACAATAACACTACAGTTATCAAGCTATGAAACAACGTTTGTAATATACAAGTTATTAACATTAAATAACCTATTACATAAATTAGTTTATTAGCTTTTAATAGTAATAGTGAAGATACTTGTTTTCTAAAATTAGTTAACTAATAACTTGTAAAAACTTTAATTTTATGGAAAAACTTATTTTACAATATTATAGCTAAATCATGTATAATATAAACATTTTAAGGTATAAAGCCATAAATAAGTTATTCAATTTTATAATTTACTAATATCACTACAGTTTACCTAGAACATGAAAAAGCTTGCAAATTAGTTATATCAAATATATTAACTCTTAACTTTCACTTATTTATTAGCTTAAATGTAAACAAATCATGCTTGTAGGTGTAAATAATAAAAGAAAAAGCTTTATACTTAATTTGTTTGAAAGAAAGCTATATTTGAAATAGTTTTTAAAATATGAAAACAATTTTCATATTATGAGTTATAAAGCTTAAATAAGGAAAACTTTTTATTTTGATATAACACTACAAGTTTTACATGACTATGAAAAAATTGTATAATATACAATTGTATCACATAATTAGCTCAAACTCACTTTGTAAAGTTTATGATTTAGTAGTTAAATGAGCATTTTTCCTACATTGAAAACAACTATATTCAATTTTTTATTTCTCTATCAAAAATAGCTGAATATGATTTATCGAATAGTTATTTATTTACAAAAATACAAGGTTTTATATTTTGAAACACTTAAAAATAAAGCGTTTTTTTATGGAATAAATTTGATACCTAAATTGTCTTTAAAAATACTATTTTAACTATAAGTTTTGTAAAAATTTAATGTGATACAAGATATCAAAGTATTTTATTACAGATTTTAGTAGGAATTAATAGGTTATTATGTATAAATAAAGCAACGTTTTCACTGTAACTATGCTAAAATCATTTGGGAAAATTACTAATATGTATGGTACTATTAGCTTTTTCATGATTAAGTTAAACACTTTTTTGTTTACACTTACAGTATAACATCTACATTAGCTAGAAAACTATGAAACGACTCATTATTTATATAACATAATAACCTTATAGTTATTGTACATTAGGTCTTAATTACAAGTAAGTTTTTATTATTGGTAGCAAATTAAATGTCATATTGTAGCTTTATCTTAATTTTGTAGAACAAATGTAATATATTCCGTAATCTAGCTAAATGCATTTAAATTGCTACAAAATTTTGAGGTATTAATAGTCTTTATCATAAGATTATTCATCTTTATTGTAAAAACGCGTTATAATATCAAGAAATCTTAGAAAAACACTTCGAAATTAATTATTGTTATTTACATAGGTGAAAAAACTCCATTGGTATAAGCTTTTTCGTTAGTTGTAAAATAGCTATTTTACTTAAGCGTTAAAAGAAGGCTATTATGTGATCAACAATTTGAATTTTTCATAGTTTAACTGTCAGTTTTGATATTTTCATATCAAAAATACTATTAAGCTTATACACTTAAAAAATGTGTTTTTTAATGATATTTAGAGTACTAAAATACTTTTTCAAATTAAATATACATACTTTTTTAGCTATCAATTTTGCAATAAAAGCTCATTAATTAGTAAATAAATATAAAAAGGCTATTTTAGTATAAACTATATAAGGAATTTATATTCTCAATTTTTGTATAATAAAACAAGATTTACTATAAATGCTAAAATACATAAAACAGTTTCATGATTTAGCTATTTATAGTAAGAGTTTTATTTTTCATAAAATGAAGTATATTTCTATAGCTAAATACTTTGATATTACATAACTACAGTTTTACAAAAATATCTAAAATATGTTTTTCATGAAATAACTGTTATTCACAAAAATAACTTTTTTCAAGTGTTTTAATGTATTGTATGATAGGTGAAAATAATCAAAATGCATATTAGCCTTTTTTTATGAATTCAAATGTGGTTATAGTGTTTTGTTAGAAAAATGCTATTTTAAATTAAGCTTATAAATGGAGTTGAAAAGTATTTATTGTGATACAATTGTATATTAAGGTTTTCAATTCTTGTAATATTTATGATTAACCTACAATTACAAAAACTATGAATCTTACTATATAAATTGTATCACAATAATACCTCAAACTCTTTTTAATGTTATAGTATTTAAATAGCATTTTCTAACAAAACAACTATATTCCACTTTTTATATTTTGCATAAAAAAAGCTTCTTGAATAGCTATTCAAATTTTAAGACATTTTTTTGATATAAAATGCATGTCATATACTTGAAAAATGTGTGTTATTCTTAATAAAGTATACTAAATGTTCATAATTATATATAAATTGCTTAACCTATAAAATGTTTTTTCAATGATTTAGCTAATTATCAAAATGCTTTTTCTACAAATTGAGTAATATACTTCTAAATTTTTGAAATTTGCACAAACACTTTCACTTAATAGCTAAAATATGTAATGATACATTTTAGGTATCATAAATTATCATAAGTAAACAACTTGTTTTCAAGTTTACACGTAAATTTAGCAAAAATATGAAAATTGCATATTACCTTTATATAGACAATAAAAAAGTGATATTTCTGTTTTACTTAGCGAAATGTATTTACGACTACTTAAAGGTTGCAATAATTTAAAAAAGGTTGTATATTTCAAATTGTAGGTAAAAAAGTATTTTTCATGATAATGCTTAATCCTTAAAACAACATTTCATATTTTAGGGTAATAAGCATTAAATATGAAGATAAAGCTTCTTTTATTTATAATGATAAAGAGCTATAATTACAATTAACTATAAATAAAGTAGAGGATATTTCATTGTGATACAGTAATAACCAAGCGTTTTTATAGTTCAGTAACGTAGGTTAAAATACATTTACAACGAAAACTTAATATGCTATATCCAAAATTTTATTTCAATGATTAGCTAAAAAAAGTTAATTAAGTCAATTCAATTTTTTTCATTTCAAAAATACATAAAAACATTGAAAAAGTATTTTTTATATAATTGATAATAATTTTATGTAATCAATTTTCAGTATTATTTGTAAAAGTAGTTTACAAATTTTAAATAAGTATTTAGTACAGTATAGAGATTTTTTTTAAAAAAAACCTCTTCTGATAAAGCTAATTTATTGAAACCTACATTTATTAATAGCAAATATAGTATTAATTTGTATATATACAAAACACTAAGTTAAGTATTAGAAAAAAGTCTGCATATACCGTTATATAAATAAATAATTTTCTCCTCTATTTATTACTTAAGTAATGAGTATTATATGTGCAATTTAATAAAAGAAGTTTGTATATTCTAATGTAGGAAAAAAAGCTTATTTAACGATAACCAAAATTTTTCAATAACATTTGGGATAAAGCTTTCTATAATAAGAAAACTCTTTATTAATATAACCTACATTACAAGAATAAAGAAAAATTTTTGATATACTATTCACATATAATTAACTGTTTTATAACAAGTAGTTTTAAATAGCATTTCCTAATGAAAACAATTATATTCCACTTTTTTTATTTCTCTATCAAAAAAAGGGCTGAATAATGTCAATTTTCGACATTTTTTGCCTTTCCAAAATACATTAAAACACTTGAAAAACGTTGTTTTTATGAATAAATTTGATACCTAAATTTCATAATAAATACATATTCTAGCTATTAAGTTTGTAAAATGTAGTTGTAGCAAATATCAAAAGCTATTTAGCTACAGATATAGAGGAATATACATCAATTTGTAGAAAAAAACCACTCTTCACTGATAACTATCTAAAATCATTGAAAACACTACATTTTATGGGTATATAGCAATATAATAAGTAAAACTACTTGTATATAATACAATTACACTACAGTTTACAAGAAACTATGAAAAACACTTGCAATATACCGTTATATGACAATAAATAGCCTCTTACTCTTCTATTTATTAGCTTAATGTAATGTAGGCTACTTATAGGTGCAACTTATTCTAAGAAGAGGATTGGTTGCTTCAATTTATAGGTAAAAAGTTTTATTTCACCGATAAATAGCTTAAATCATTGCAAACAACACATTTTTAGGGTATAGAGCATTATCATAAGGTAAATTCCTTTTATTTATGATATAACACTACAATTTACAAGAAACTATGAAAAAAACTTGTAATATACAATTGTTTCACAATAAATAACCTCAAACTCCATTTATAAGCTTACAGTAGATTAAAATAGCATTTTGTAACGAAAACAACTATAATACCACAATTTGAATTTCAATATAAAAAAAAGAGCTTAATAATGTCAATTGTCGACATTTTTTTCACCCTTCATAAATACATTAAAACACTTGCAAAAATGTTGTTTTTAGGAGTGAAATTGATACATAAATTTCATGATAAATACATATTTTTAGGTATTAATTTTGTAAAATGTAGTTGTGGCAAATATCGAAAGTTATTTACCTACAAATATAGAGGAATATACTTCAATTTGTAGAAGAAAAAAAACTCTTCACTAAAAACTAGCTAAAATCATTGAAAAAACTACATTTTATGGGTATATAGCAATATAATAAGTATAACTACTTGTATATATACAATAACACTACAGTTAACAGGAGACTATGAAAAACGCTTGCAATATACCGTTATATAACAATAAATAACCTATTACTACTCTATTTATTAGCTTAATGTAATGTAAGCTACTTGTAGTTGCAAATTAGTCTAAAAAAAGACTTGTATACTTTAATTTTAGGAAAAAAGCTTATTTTCAACGATATCTAGCTAAAATCATTGAAAATAACACATTTTAAGGGTATAAAGCCATATAATAAGTAACTCTACTTGTATATAATACTATACCACTACAGTTTACTAGAAACTATGAAAAACGCTTGCAAATTACCGTTATATCACAATAAATAACCTCTTACTCCTCTATTTATTAGCTTAATGTAAAATAAGCTGCTTTTAGGTGCAAATTAATAAAAAAAAAAGGCTTGTATACTTCAATTTGTTGGAAAAAAGCTATATTTCACCGATAACTAGCTAAAATCATAAAAACAACATATTTTGAGGGTATAAAGCATTATAATAAGGAAAACTCTTTTTATTTATGATATAACACTACAATTTACATGAAACTATGA
>JACEEZ010015801.1:0-52500 GCA_016584305.1 Chionoecetes opilio
TTTCTTTCAAAATTTTGAAATTTTTTGGACCAAAACTATGGAGGTTCAAAAAAGCCGAGGGGTTGAAGCAAAATAAGCAAAAAATAATGTTTATACACTCTTTTACTTTCCTTTAATTATCTTAATATTAGTGAAGTCTTACTGTAATTTTTTTATGCTCATGATATGCAGCAATGTATTATGAACACGATGGTAGGCTCAGCTTTCATAACTATTATCTGGTAGCTTGGTTATATCGGGTAGGAGTACAACATTTCAATGCACTGAAAATCTAAAAGTCCGGGCCTATCTTGTGATAGTCAGTCATGACTTTATTTTTTACCCTATTGAGTTATGAATGGCGTGTTGTTGTTGAAACAATCACTGCCTGATATACTGAGCAAACAAAATAGGCCTATTTTGTGTAAGAGATGAGTAAAGCCAAGAAATATGAATATTTTTCTGAGACAACGCAGGGTTTTGGGTTTTAGGGCGAGGCAAGTACCACCACCATCGCCACCCACCCCGAGTCTTATCAGCCAATCAGCGACGTCCTTACAAACTCGGCTAGGCAGCGAGCAGCTCCCAGCCCAGGAATCCAGGCTTAAGTGAATAGACTATAGTAGTAGTAGTTTTAGAAGTAGTAGTAGTTTTGGAAGTACGTAGTAGTGGTAGTAGTAGTCGTTTTAGAAGTATCATGAAGTATTTAGAAGCTCATGTTAATTTGAATATTTGATTTTAATACTTCAACCTAAGAGGAAAACAGAGGAATTCAAAGGAAAAAGGGAAAGAGGGGAAGGAGGAGGAGGAATACATAGAAATACATAGGAAGGAGGAGGAGGAATACATAGAAATCCCTAGGAAGGAGGAGGGGGAATAATAGAAATACATAGGAAGGAGGAGGAGGAAATACATAGAAATACATGGAAGAAGGAGGGGGGAATACATAGAAATACATAGGAAGAAGGAGGGAGGAATACATAGAAATACATAGGAAGGAGGAGGAGGAATACATAGAAATACATAGGAAGGAGGAGGAGGAATACATAGAAATACATAGGAAGAAGGAGGAGGAATACATAGAAATACATAGGAAGAAGGAGGAGGAGGAATACATAGAAATACATAGGAAGGAGGAGGAGAAGGAAACATAGAAATACATAGGAAGAAGGAGGAGGAAGGAGGAATACATAGAAATACATAGGAAGAAGAAGGAGGGGGAATACATAGAAATACATAGGAAGAAGGAGGAGGAGGAATACATAGAAATACATAGGAAGAAGGAGGGAGGAATACATAAAAATACATAGGAAAAAGGGAAAGGAGGAGGAATACATAGAAATACATAGGAAGGAGGGGGAGGAATACATAGAAAAAACATAGGAAGAAAAAGGAGGAGGAATACATAAAAATACATAGGAAGAAGGAGGAGGAGGAATCATAGAAATACATAGGAAGAAGGGGAGGAGGAAATATAGAAATACATAGGAAGAAGGAGGAGGAATACATAGAAATACATAGGAAGAAGAAGGAGGAGGAATACATAGAAATACATAGGAAGAAGAAGGAGGAGGAATACATAGAAATACATAGGAAGAAGGAGGAGGAATACATAGAAATACATAGGAAGGAGGAGGAGGAATACATAGAAATACATAGGAAGGAGGAGGAGGAATACATAGAAATACATAGGAAGAAGGAGGAGGAGGAATACATAGAAATACATAGGAAGAAGGAGGAGGAGGAATACATAGAAATACATAGGAAGGAGGAGGAGGAGGAATACATAGAAATACATAGGAAGAAGGAGGAGGAATACATAGAAATACATAGGAAGAAGGAGTCTTACCCTGGAGGCTGAGTGGGAGGTCTTGAGTCTGTGGGTGCGGTTGACCCTTGAAGTGCTGCGGGAGAACCTGCTGCTGAAACAAGGGTACAAAAGGTGAAGGAAAACCACCACCCACCCCAACCCTAAAAAAAAAAAAAAAATAACAGTAAATACAGCAAGAAAATACATTAATAGCTTTTTAGCTTTATTAGTTTAGCTTTATTTTTAATTAAACTAAATTTAACTGGCCCTAAAAAAAATTATAAATCTAACTATGATATAATAAAACTATAATCTAAAATAATAAAACTATAATCTAAATCTAACTATAAAACTAAATATAACAAACTATAATCTAAATCTAATTAGTATAATCTAATAAAACTATAATTTAAATTAATAAAACTATAATCTAAATCTAACTATAATCTAATAAAACTATAATCTAACTTTAACTATAATCTAATAAAACTATAATCTAAATCTAACTATAATCTAATAAAATTATAATCTAAATCTAACTATAATCTAATAAAACTATAATCTAAATCTAACTATAATCTAATAAAACTATAATCTAAATCTAACTATAATCTAATAAAACTATAATCTAAATCTAACTATAATCTAATAAAACTATAATCTAAATCTAACTATGAAACTAAATATAACAAACTATAATCTAAATCTAACTATAAAACTAAATATAACAAACTATAATCTAAATCTAACTATAAAACTAAATATAACAAACTATAATCTAAATCTAACTAGGTATAATCTAAAATAATAAAACTATAATCTAAATCTAACTATAATCTAAAATAATAAAACTATAATCTAAATCTAACTATAATCTAAAATAATAAAACTATAATCTAAATCTAACTATATTCCAATAAAACTATAATCTAAATCTAACTAAAATCTAATAAAACTATAATCTAAATCTAATTATATTCCAATAAAACTATAATCTAAATCTAACTAAAATCTAATAAAACTATAATCTAAATCTAACTAAACTCTAATAAAACTATAATCTAAATCTAACTATATTCCAATAAAACTATAATCTAAATCTAACTATATTCCAATAAAACTATAATCTAAATCTAACTATATTCCAATAAAACTATAATTTAAATCACTAACTAAAACTCTAATAAAACTAAAATCTAAATCAAAACTATATTCCAATAAAACTATATCTAAATCTAACTAAACTTAATAAAACTATAATCTAAATCTAACTATATTCCAATAAAACTATAATCTAAAATCTAACTAAAATCTAATAAAAACTATAATCTAAATCTAACTAAAATTTTAATAAAACTTAATCTAAATCAAACCAAAAAATCTAATAAAACTATAATCTAAATCTAACTATAAAAACTAAATCTAAACCCGCCCTACAAACCTTGGCAAAACGGTCTAGACTGCGCTGAGGGCGACGGCGGAGTAGCAACTTATTTATTCTTATTAGATCATTTTTGTCAGTGATTTTGACCCAAGTAACAGCTTTCCAAGAGGTTTGAAGGTTAGTAGAAGACGTGTGTGACAAACGTTTAGTCCTTCATAAGGTAGGAAGCGAGATAAGGAGGGGCGATTAAAACGGGTGCAGTCAGTTCGCCAAAACAAGTTGTTTCGTTTCACCAGTAGATTCGGTACACCAAAAGTGGTTTCGTAGTCTATATGAAAACCATAGTCGTTTCGTACACTCAGCTCAGAGTTGAACTTGACTACTAAAGTTTCGAAACGACACCAGGTATGTACAAAAAAAAACTCAAAATCAGTTTTACGAAACAACTAACAAAACCTGGGTACGAAAAAACTTGTGTACGAAACTCCCTGTAACCGATAAAAAAAAAATCTTTACCCTTACCCTGTACAGCCTGAGTTGATGACAGACTGCAACGCATCATCACATTGTTTGGGGTTTAATCCTCCTCCTCCATAGTGGCGAGTGGTGGTAGTGGTAGTGGTAGTGGTGGTGGTGAGGTGTGGTGGTGGGACAGGTAGTTTTTGGGGATAGGTAGTGGTAGCTGAAAAAATTGGAAAAAAATATATAAATCAACTGAATTCTGAAAGGACACAGTCAGTTGTACACAAGTTTTTTTTGTACCCCTCAAAAAGTTATTTCATAGTCTATATGAAACAATAGTCGTTTCGTACACTCAGCTCAAGAGAAGTTGAACTTGATTACTAGAGATACGGAACACCAGGGATGTACGAAAAAAACTCAAAATTAGTGTATGAAAAAAAACTAAAAAAAACTGGCTACGAAACAACTTGTGTACGAAACTCCCTGTAACCTTCTGAAATGAGCAATACTCGCTAATATAAACTAAAATAAACTAAACTAAACTACCACCACCGCAGATCTTTAGAAAATTTTCAAGCAGAATACAGCCGCCGTGCCTTTACCGCGGACTCGGGGGCTACCCAGCCATATCTTCAGCTGTGGTTATGACGTGTACTGCCAGCTTGTTCATGGATAATAAGGTACACTAAGCAACATCATATCCCGGTTATCCCCGTATTCCATCTTTCCCTTACCCCGCCAGCCCAAACCCTATAACTATCACCTCTCCCGCCTCTCACACAACCCCGCCAGCCTCCACAACCTCACCGCACCACTATCAAACCTCCATACTCCACCCTATGCCTAAATAAACCACAATAAACTTATAATAAAGGCGTATTACCTCAAAACGTAGCGGTGGGCGGCCTGGCCTGGAGCTGAGCGGAGCATTCAAAGTTTCAAACGCCAGCGGCCCAGCGGCCATCATAACAAAGGTTTCCACTTTCCTCAGGCTCACGAAATTTATTATCTGTAAATCAATGTACAGAATTTGAAAAATTTTTTCCTTTTATGTGTAAAAAATTCTAAAACAACAGTTATATGATATATTGTGTAGTATTGTATCAATGGTGATAACCAGCGGCTACTTGACGTAAGACCTCCGTACCAGCAGGCCCGCTGCGGTGTATATTTTAAGTGCACAAGAAAATATTAAGTTCTGCAGCATGTTCCCCTTCATAAACATGAACATGTTGAAGTTTTCATCAAAGGGAGCTCCTCTTGGCCCCGTTAGTCCTTGCCTTGCTTCCCGCAGCACATGATGCCGGGGGGAGTTTACTGCTGAATCATCATAACATTATTGTACTCTGATGAAAAAATTCAACATGTTCATGTTTATGAAGGAGAACATGTTGCAGAACTTAATATTTTCTTGTGCCCTTCACATATACACCGCAGCGGGCCTTTCTGGTACGGAGGTCTTACGTCAAGTAGCCCCTGGTTATCACCACTGATACAATACTACATCAATATCATCATATAACTGTTGTTTTAGAATGTTATACATAAAAGGAATACATTTTTTCAAATTCTGTACAATTGATTTTCAGATAATAAATTTTCCTCTTGAAAAACCCCAGCGGCACTACGGAGGGCTTCGGGAGGCAAAGTTGCCGCGGTGGCCGCCGTTCGCCGCTCTAATCCCTCGTGGGCCCCGCCGGGGTGGTTACTGGGTTAATTATCACTGATCGCAAAAATAAGTGTCCCACAAAATTTTGACTGTCCCCGAATGTGGGGGGGGGGGGTAAAAGGAAAGGGAAGGAAATAAAAGGGGAAAATGAGAAAAGGAAGAAAATTTTACCGGAAAAAACTAAAAGATTGAATTGCTTACGGGACAAACCCCGGGAATTATATGATAAAAATTTCCCCTCCATCTTTTCCCGAATAAGGGGGCATTACACACGTCCTTTTCCCGGGAAAATTAAAAATTTTTCATTCAAATTAAAAATCAGGGATTTTTTGTTTCCGTTTTAAAGCTGCGTAAAAGGGAGGTGTTTTGGGGGAAAAATTTGGGGTAAATTTTAAATGGAAATTTTCTATCTTGAAAAGGGGTGTTGCTTGTTTTTAGATTACACGAAATTCAATGAAAGGGATCCCAATCGCCCTCGACCGGGTAGTGACGGGGTTGTCAAATCCTGACTCGTCCCCACATTTTCGTCCCCGGGTTTCCCCCAGGGGCGCACCCCGGCTACCCCGTTAGATAACGAGAGCCTTACGAGCCGAAATGCCCCGCCACATCAAGCTGGTCGACTGTAAAGTGAGTACAGATACTATCCAAATTTAAAAATACTCCTCCCACTGAACCAGGCTGAGCCGTGAAAACCGACCCCCCGATTTCTAGAAATGAGAAATCTCCTAGCCCAAAATTATTTCATCTATCTGACCCCCACTCACCTTTTTGACTAGTATCATTTCTAACACATCTTAACCTAAAAATAACATTCATTCTTCCTCAATGAGCTTTGGAGGTCTCCTGACACGGGGGGTGTGCTCCCCCGGTCGGTTGTGGGACCCTCTCCCCCGGTTTACTAACCACTCTTCAGCCATGATAGGGCTTCACTTTTTGGCGGCTCTTTGACTTGTTTTTTCCGGAAAACATTTTTAAACCAACACGCTACCCCCAAACGTACCTCACCACTCTAGCCCCCATCCTATTTCACAGGAGTTTGGGGGGGATGTGCCTGGATTGGGGTCTTTTTTCTGACCCATCCCAGTGCCCCTACCTCCACCATTGATTTTTTCGCTTTTTTTTTGCACGCCCTGTACCGAGCGACATTTTCTGAGGGCGCTCGCGGTTTGGGGCGGGTGCCACGTCCATGTGTCTTGTTTCCTCGAGTGGGGAAAAAGCGCCCCAACAACCCTGGGGGCAGACGGAGAAAAAGGAAGTGGGGTTTTGTTGTCAGTGGAGGTTTGTCCCGCTTGTTTCAAGGGTTTTGGACGGCTGCACCAATGGGGGGCCAACTAGAGGGTGTCCTTGGACAGGGTAAAAGGACTGACTTCAGGGCCCTGTGCACCCTCTCGGTCACGGTTTTTTTAGGGTGGTAGGGGTTTTAAAAGCAGAGAGTAATTTGGTGTGTGGCAAACGGGAACCCCCGGTTGGTGAACTCTCCCCCGTTGTCCAGGACGATGTTGCGGGGTTCCTAGTCCCCCGGTACTCCCCACATGGTCTTATGATGGTGTAGGTTTTGGGGTTTTAAAGGGGGGGAAGAACCTAAAAAACCTACTGTAATGATCGACTCCCCGCAAAATAACGGAAACCCTTGTTCCCCGGTCCATATCAGTGAGGTTATCCCTATCCTCCTAAGGGTTTATCTACGGGGGGAAATTTCCCTTTCCCCGGGTTTGTAACCCTTTATTTCCTTTTTGAATCTCGGGAAAGTTACACAATTTTGACACTCCACACATCTATTTTAAATTTTCCCCAATAGATAGCCCCTGGTTTTTTGAGGGTTTTTTTTTGTCCAATAACGAAAATTTCATGCGATTTTGGAGAGCGGGGCCCGGGGGTCATACTACGAGGAATTGGGGAAAATACTGAACTCCCTCTTTTTTTCCGAACATAATATAGTAGTCATTTTTTACCGAAACGATAAAAGGGGGCTTTCGGTATCTTTTGGGTAGGAATTTTACCCCCTCCAGTATTCACCAACTCTTTCCACAGGGGTTCTTCCCTTTTGACGTAGAATGAATTGTGGTGGTTTTTAGTCCCCCATGTGTTGGGGGTCGGCGGGTTATCACCCAACGACGCGAAAGATGGCCCGCGACGAAGATCTTTCCCTTTTCGGGTATTAATCTCATAATATATTCGCGCATTTTAGGATCCACGGGGTCATCGGGGAGATTTAGTTTTTTTTTAAAAAAAATACGGGTGGGGGGTTTGACCGTGACATTGAAAATTTTAGACCCCCATAATAATGATGGAATTTCTACAGGTGAAAAACTATGGCCACGCTTCTTTGTCGGGGGCGGAGTAACGTTTTTCGCAAGATTTAGTTTTTGGGAGAAATCCCCAAAGGGGAAATTGGAAACCCGTTTGATTGAACTTGATTTAGAACCCCTCCGACGTGAGTGTTATCGCGTCTGTTGTAAGAATGAAAGGGTTTCATAAATTTTGGCCCTTTCCGGACAGGCCATTTATCGGCACGATTTGAGATGTTCGAACGCATTTTGAACTCACCCGCCGGTGAAAGAGACGGGGGCTCTTTTTAAAATTTTGTAAGTGGAGCTGCAACTTTCGCAAACGAAGGAACATGTTCCTATAGAAACCCCACATCCCTAAGAAAGTGGGATTTCTTGACCGTTTTGGGGCTTTATTTTGAAACGGCTTCCACTTTTTTTAGGTCCGGCTTCTTCCTTCGCTGAGATCCGATACCGAAAAAAAGTGATTTCTTTAAGTCCAAATACACTTACTGAGGTTAATTTTCACCCCATTTGTAGTAGGACTTCGAAGATTTTGATTAAGAGTTCAAAAGAAGAGGAAACGTAGGACCCCATAAAATTAAAGCGTCCGGGTATTTTTTTACCCTCCCTTTGAAGGGGGGGATTTAAACTGAAGCCACCCGCCGGGAAAAATTAGCGGTGAGCAGTTTAGCCCGAATGGTGGGCCAAAAACGTTTAAAGGGGGGACCCGTCGTAAAGGTGGTGATCGCGGTTTTTCGTCACGAGTAATATCGGGGAAAAATATGTTCGCGCATGTCAAGGTGACATAATTTTTTTGACCCGCGGCTTGTTCTACCAATTTTTCCAATCGGGGAAAGGGAAAAAATGTCTGTGGCGAGAGTTTTTTTGTGCGATAGTCTAAAAAATTTCTCTTACTCCCATCCGTTTATTTCCCAAACGATCGGGAAAACCCACGCGGCCGGGGATCTTTCTATGATATTTTTTTTTCCATATTTTGAAGCATATGTGAAATTTTTTCCCTTTGGTTTTCTGGGGAAACGGTACGAATTTCTCGACTATTTTTGAGGACATCCATTTTTATATAAAACCGGGGGCCCTTTTAGAGACCTAATTCTTTTTGTCTAGGATGAAAAGCGGATCTTTTCTAGAATTACTTTTTGTAATTTTGTTTTCCGAAACATCAGGTTTTCCCATTTTGTCCCTGATTAATTTTTTTAAACCCTTGGGTTCGATTTCCTTTCGGCTGTGTTTATATTACCGGATTAAGTCTTTGGGATTATGAAGGGAATTGTTTGTTTTCGCGTGGGGAATTTCCACTTTGTGTATGCCCCGAGTATAGTATTTTGCAAAAAACCCTTTTCCCTTTTTGGTATTTTTCGTAAAGGAATGTAAATTGAACTTTTGCGCCCACTTGTCAAAGAAAGGGGGTAACATTTTGAAACCCTTTTTCCGGGGGTAGACAAGGGGTTAGAAAAACCTGGTGACTCTTTTACTTTAACCTGTTTAAAAATGAGTGGTAGGGTTTTTTTTTAAGGGATGAGAAATTTATCGGGAAAGGGGTTTTTGTGGCTTTTTTCACGACTTCCACCGGGTTTGTTGTTTTCTTTTGATTTTTTTTTTTTTTCGACGGTTGATTCACGGTAGGGGGAGTGTCACCCCCCGCTTGCTTACTTTTTCCCTCCCAGGGAAGGGCTTTTTGTGAGGATGTAACCAAGAAATAATCGCCGTTTAGATAAGAGTTGGAATAAAGGAAACCATTTTTTTTAAAATTTTTTCCGCCCGATTTCAATTCTGCCCATATCATACGAGAATTTTTTTTCGGAGGTCGTATTCCTACCAGTTGAGGGATTCCGTGTTTTTTTATTTCCCCCCCCATCCCTTTTGCTGTACATTCTTTGATTAAAATAAACCACTCCCTTGTCTACTATCGCTTTGTTATTTCCCCTTTTATTCACGTGGATGGGGGTAAATATCTCACCGTCTAGTCAGATAAAATTTTTAGGGTTTTTAGTTTGACTTGGAGTTGGGACATTTTTCCTGGCAGCCCAGGACAATTTCGATCTCCTCTCGGCAACCGGGTTTCGACGTCGAAACAAAGCCTAGCGGAGGTTTTCTCCCGCACTCCGGGAGGTTTTGCGTTTGGTTTTACAATAAGCGCAATATTTTTTAGTGAATTTTTTTCCCTGAAGGACTCGCGTGGGAGGATGATTTTTCTAGTTCACTTGGGGCCAAAATGGCTTTTTTCTTTGGGTTTGTTTTGTTACTTCCAATTCGTCTTTGGTGGTCTCGGAGTTTGGAAAGTATGGAACTATTTGTTTTTTTTGCTACACTTTCTTCTTTTTTATTCTGGGAAATATTAACCTTTGGAGTGTGTCTCTCTTCGAGCGTTTCGTTCGTGCTCGAGACGGCTTGAATTTTTAAGGGGATCCTTCATCCAGGAATCCTTTAGTTTCTTCGCGACGCGACGGTAGGCCGTACCACGTTTTCTCTTTATTGTCTTATCACGGTCGGGAATTTTTCATTTGGGTTTTGTCGCAATCACCCATGTTGACAAATAAAACGATGTGTGAAAGCTTAGGAGATTCCCCCATCGTAACTCTGTCTCCACTGCCTGCCGGCTCTATCAACACCATTCGGTGGTGAACTGGGCTCGAAAAGATTTTTAAGTGTTGCCCCCGTTCACTTTTTGGTTTGTTTATAGCTGTGAAATTAAGATTGAGAGTTTTGAACACACTCTCCCTTTTTTCAATTGGATGCGTGTTTGGGGTCGCTTGACTACATTTTTTTATTTAAATTTAAAGAAAAATTTTTGGGGGCGGGGGTTTCGTCAAGGCCCTTTAGTTGAGTCTCTAATACGGAATATCTCGAGGTTTGATAAGTACTTCTTTCCGTATCCGTGGAATTAGGGGGAGGAAGGGTTCGTTTGATTTTTCCCCTTTTCCCCTATCCGGGATAATTGAGGGCAGGAAAAGGGTTTTGTTTTTATTTTTCCCCTTTCACGCTATCCGGGGATAAATTGAAGGGCATGGGGAAAAGGGGCCGTTTTTTTTTCCCGTGACCTAATTTAAATTTTTTTCATTCTCGCAGCTCTTTTTTTCCCCTAAAACTTTTTTAACCCCTATTTTTTCTGCCTGCCCCCCTCCTCCTCCTTCGTTTTTATCTCGGGGAATATGGTATCTTTACAATCATGTACGCTGGAGAAAAACCTCTTTTAGACACGGGGGCTCGATTCCCCGGTTCCCTCGGTCAATAGAAAGACACTCGGGTTTCCCGTGACTAATAGATTGGTTCCTTTCTGAATAAATGCATGGTTCTCAAACGATGCACATACCGCCCCAAATTTTCTATTATGCGCGTAATTTCCTGATAGGGAAGCAAAAGGGGCGGGATCCATGCTAGGGTCAATTCATTGCTACCTAACCAAAAGCACAAAAATGTGGCCCTACCAGGACACTTTTTTGTCTCATCTGAAAAAAAAAGGAATTTGCCCCCCATCCCAGCTCTGAATCCTAATTTTAGTTCCTGGGAATCGAAAGATTTTGGGAAGTTACTGTCCCAACAAGAGATTTGTCATGTTTCCTGAATTTTTTGACTATTTAGCTACTTTCCCCAAGGGGAGATTCTTTGTGTTTTTTGTAGGGGAAAAAACATCCCCCCCGCTTAGTCACCAGTGGTTGCCAAACTTTATGAAGAAGTTTATACCTGGTGCCTTTTTTTTTGAATGAAGTTAATTTGGTTAGGGTTTTTTCATTGATTACAACTAGAAAAGAGAATTGAAAATTTTTTTATGACTTTACTATTTGATTATAGTATGAACATTCTCGCTCGGGGAGACTGAAAGGGGGGTGAATTTTAAATGGAAGGGTGGGGTTAAAGGTTTAAAGGGGGAAAAGGGGGTGAGTTTAAGGGGGGAAATCTGCCACCAGTTAAGCGAGTAGTTTTCTGGTTTACTCCCGACACGTGAAATACATGGAAAATGGTAGTCGGGGGGATATATAGTAATACCGAGTAAGGGTGAAAAAAATTTTTGGGGTGTGGGGAGATTATCCTAAAAACGCAGAATAGTCACCCGGGGTTTTTTGGAATAAAAACAAAGAAATTTTTAAATTTTAAACATCACCTATTTTCATATGAAACATTATTTTTTGTTTTGGGTCTTTGACACTACATAAACTCTAATCTGGAAGGGCAGTCTTTGAGCAAAACTCCCTCACAGAACATTCTTAGAAAAACCCCCTAT
Organism: Chionoecetes opilio; assembly: GCA_016584305.1. Lineage (NCBI taxonomy): Eukaryota > Metazoa > Arthropoda > Malacostraca > Decapoda > Majidae > Chionoecetes > Chionoecetes opilio. Next base: position 11,815 of record JACEEZ010015801.1, read on the forward strand.
GTCCATCAAAAGAGCACTAAGGTATACATGGAATAATTTTATAGGAGAGAAAATGTGAAAGGAATATTGTGTGGGGATCACTGTACCCTGTGGGCCGGTTTCTGGAGAGGAAGGAGCGAGAGACTCCCGTCGAAACCTACAAAGAAGTGTAGAGACGATCCGTTAATAACATTATAAGGAGGGGCGGCCTCCTATCGTTAGTGAACGAACAACAGTACCTATATATGAGCATATAGATAGATAATCTACCAGGAAGGGGGGAAACAGGGCGAGGTGCCGAGGGGTTTTTCCTACAAGAGGTAGAGACACTGACTTCATGGGAGCTAAGGTGATGTTGGGGTGAAAAAGGGTGTTCAATTCTATGAATTTTGGCCCCTTTTGAAGAGCTTATATACCCCGAATGACTAAGAAAACAATTGTACTATGAAAGGGGTCCTATAATACAGCCTGTTACTTTTATATAGAAGAATTTAAAAGTTTAAACTAAATCCGAGGAAAAATTTTTTTTTCGTTCGTTCACGCATACGAACGCGTTTTGTTGAGAGACGAGGTAGTGGGGGAACCAAAATTTTGGTCGCTTTTAATTTTTTTTCAAATAACTCGACTAAAACACCATTTATGAACGTGACTGTCACTTGGTGACTATTTTGAAGGGCATTAAGAATCTAGGAGGTTCCTTGATTGATAGGAGGGGGGGGAGGATAAAAAACTTTGAATCATTAGTTATCCTGATCGCGAAATAAATGTCCCACGAATTTTGATGTACCGGAATGTCGGGGGGGGGGGGGGGTGAAAGGAAGGAAGGAAGATAGAAGGGGAATGAGAGAAGGAGATAAATTACAAGGGAAAAATAAAAGATTGAAATTTCTTTCGGGAATAACCCGGGAATTATATGATAAGAATTCCCATCCTATCTCTTCCGAATAAAAGGGCTTTCATACATATATATATAAAACAATATATTTATAATAATATATTTTCTCACTCGATTCCGGCACTACTTTTCTTACTGACAAACCTATACGTTACTTTAAAACAGCAAGCCCTTTCTTAATCCGCTCGACCCAAAATTTCAATTACTACCATATTGTGTATATACCTCTGGGGGTTTTTAAAACCCTTTTCTGCCTTTAAAGGGGGGCATCACTTGCAATCACCCCTAAAGTCAGAGACCTGATCTTTCAGGGTAAACCCGTTACCTTACAAAAAACAAACTTAGAAAAGGGTAACACCCCCACCACCCATTGCCACACAGGACACACTCCCACAGGGACGGGTACAACCACACTTGTCCAACAACACACCGCCTCAAAAGTGGATCTTCATGTGCTGGGCAATATCACCCTTTGTCTTGAAAAACTTGCTACAAATATTACACTTGAACTCCCGCAAGCCAGTGTGTCTAAAGGTGTGTTGGTTGAATTGTGAACGGGTATAAAACCTTTTCCCACACTCTAGGCATTCTTGATTCTTAGCACCACTGTGTGTCAGGGTGTGTTTGGTGAGTTCACTCTTTCTAGCAAATCTTTTCCCACACTCTAAACATCAGAGCTGGGCGTTGCGGCACCGAGTTGCGACTTTGCTACTTTGCGACTTTGCCGCACTATGAATTTCGAAGTCGCAAACTCGAAAGTCGCAAACGTTTTGAAAAAGTCGGACTAAGCAAAGTCGCACCGCCAATTTTCCGCGACTTTTGCCCCGACTTTGAACAGGAACAAAGACGACTTTTTTAAAGAAATTGCCGCGGCATCAGCGCGACATTCGAAATGCGGCAAACTTTGAGGAGCTTGTGTTCCTCAAAGGGAAACATGGACCTCCTGGAGGAGAAGATGGGCCAGGAGCACGTAGAGGAGGAGGAGGAGAACCTGTAGATATTAGTTTTGGCTGTGTTTGAACTAAAAAATGAATAAATATGTGTTTTTCTGCCTTATAAAAGCATGTTTCGTTATCGCGCTAAAGTTTACTTTGTAATTTAGGAGAGTCGCACGGAAAAATAAGTCGCAGTCGCAAAGTCGCAAAGTCGCAAGTCGCACTGGGGGCCAAAAATAGAGTCGCAGAGTCGCAGTCGCACCAGGTCCGGCGGCAAAGTCGCAAAGTCAAAGTCGCACCTGAAAAATTAAAGTCGCGCCCAGCTCTGCCAAACATTCATAATTCTTAATACACTGTGTGTCAAGGTGTCTTCGGTGAGGTTACCTTTTGTAATAAATCTTTTCCACACTCTAAACATTCGTAATTCTTAAAGTAATCGTCCAGACCCAATTTTTTTTTGCCTAATTATGTTGAATTAAACATTCAAAACATCTAATCCACCAAAAATAATTGATTCCAGGCCTTATTTCCGTAAAAACACGACTTTTGTAAAAAGCGCGCGAAAAAAAGGTCTTCCCTCCAACAGGGCTACGCATGTTATTGATGACGTCACAAAAGGGACGCTCCAATGTAAACAACACTCGTCTGCCTCTGTGAGACTGTCGGCAAATGTTATGATGAGCGATTGTACTTCGATGTCAGACAGTGGATCTGTCGCTGTGATAGTACGATGCTCAATCTGAGACCGAACTAAATGACGCTGCTCGCGTATATGAGGAAAACGAACCAGATTGTGATGGGAGCCCAACCTATATGTTTGAGCCAGAGTACGAGGTGGATGAACAGGTGTTAGCGGAGCCTGCTGAGGTTCAACACTACTACACACACAAACACTTCTACACACACACACAGACACTACTACACACACACAAACACTACTACTACACACACAAACACTACTACACACACACACAAACACTACAACACACATAAACACTACTACACACACACAAACACTACTACACACACACACAAACACTACTACACACACACACACACACACAAACACTACTACACACACACACACACACAAACACTATACACACACACACACACACACACACACACACACACACACACACACACACACACACAAACACTACTACACACACACACACACACACACACACACAAACACTATACACACACAAACACGACTACACACACACAAACACTACTACACACACACACACACACACACACACAATACACACACTACGTACTATGCACACACACACTACGTACTACGCGCACACACACACACACACACACACACAACACACACACACACACACACACACACACACACACACACACACACACACACAAACACTAATACGGACACACACAAACACAAACACTACTACACACACACACACACACACACACACATATACACACTACGTACTATGCACACACACACTACGTACTACGCACACACACACACACACACACACACACACACACACACACACACACCCACACACACACACACACACACACACAAAACACTAATACGGACACACACAAACACAAACACTACTACACACACACAAACATTACTATACACACACACACACACACAAACACTACTACACACACACACACACACCACACACACACTACTACGCACACACACAAACACAAACACTACTACACACACACACAAACACTACTACACACACACACACACACACACACAAACACTACTACTACACACACACACACACACACACAAACACTATTACACACACACAAACACTACCACATACACACACACACAAACACTACTACACACACACAAACACTACTACACACACACACAAACACTACTACACACACACAAACAGTACTACACACACACAAACACTACTACACACACACAAACACTACTACACACACACACACTACTACGCACACACACACACAAACACTACTACGCACACACACACACACAAACACTACTACGCACACACACACACACACACACACAAACACTACTACGGACACACACACACACACACACACAAACACTACTACACACACACACAAACACTACTACACACACACACAAACACTACTACACACACACACAAACACTACTACACACACACAAACACTACTACACACACTCACAGCAGCGCGGAAGAGGAGCCTCCCTTTTGCTACGTCACCGAGCCGTGCGCATCGTCTGCCAGTTGCCATGAGCGTTTTCGAAGCTCGGGGAACGTACAGATTTTGATTGCGGATTATTCAAAAACGGCTGACTGGATGCAAGAAGTGACAACATATTGTTGATACACTCGATAATGGCTATTACTCTAACTCAGTGATTCCCAACCGGGGTTCCGCGGAACCCTGGGGTTCCGCCGACCATCACCAGGGGTTCCGCGAGAAACCGTAACATAATTATGTGCTATTACAAAATGACAGTGATCTTTATTCATAATTCATAATTCCTACTCAACAACACGTCACAAACACTTTCCAGACACCAACATACTCGTATGTGTCAGTCAGTACAATGTATATATAGTAATGAGAGCAAATAATATGCATAGAATTAGAAAAAAATTAGTGTTATTGCCGGTGTGGGATACGCCCTTCATTCCTACTCCGCAAGTTTTTTGGCGACACAGGGGTTGGGTAGGAGGGTGACGCAACCCCGTACGAGTATCATACGTGTCACGAGCCCCAGCCCACCCGTTCACACATCTCCTTCAGTCAGTTTTGAGCAGCGCAACCGAGTGAAACGTGTGTTAATTAATCCACCAGTTAATATTAGTTTGATACGGATTTTAAAGACGAAGCATGTTCAAATATTTTAAAAAGAAAGCATGTCAAGGGAAAGAGGAGGACAGTGACGAAGATCACAAATACCACAGCCAAGTACGAGTAAAGGAAAAGTGAGTGATGTTAAAAAAAATCGCCTTTACAATGACTTTATCTGGCCATTGGTTTTACATGGACTAGAGAAGAAAACTACCCAATTCCCTTTGTGCATTGTTTGTGGGGAAAAAGTCACTAACACAGCTATGGCCCCAGCCAAGTTAAAGCGACATTTAACTACTAATCACAGCCATTTTTTCAATAAAAACCGGGGATTATTTTCGAAGACTCTTGGATTCACAGCAGAAACAAAGGAAAAGTTTTTGAAAAGAAGGTAACCATCAGTGATAAGGCCAAGAAGCAAGCTATTTAGTGGCGAGCTAGTTGCCAAGAAAATGAAAAGGCACACTATTGCAGAAAGCCTAACAATGCTGCTTGCAAAAAAATTTGTGAAAAACAATGCTAGGTGAAGAGGCTGAAAGAGAATTAAGCAAGGTTCCTGTTACTGATAATACAATTAGTAGGCGGGGGTGGTGACCTGTCAACAATATTTGGTATTTTGTCTGAAATACTGCAAAATAACAACTTTGCTCTCCAAGTAGATGAGACAACTGATATAACTGGTAAAGCTCAGCTGCTGGCATTTTTTACGATTTGAAAATGAAGGTGAAATAAGGGAAAAATTTATTTTTCTGTAAGGAACTGCCAGAAATCCAAAGGCCACAACTTTTTCAACATCTTGTCTTCTTACCTGGAAATCTTGTGTTTGTCATGGAACCGATGCGTTGGAATCTGCACTGATGGTGCCCCCTCAATGATTGGCTCAGTACAAGGCTTTGTATCACGCGTGAAAGAAAAAAAACCCTGAAGTCATAACAACTCGTGCTTTCTCCCCCGAGAAGTTCTGGTTTCAAAAACTATTTGGGTGAATTTAAAACAAGTCCTTGATATAACTGTGAACATGGTCAACTATATAAAGCAGCGCCCCCTGAAGTCTCGCATATTTGGGAAGGTTGTGTGAAAACATTTTAAAAAAATCACGTGACGCTTCTCCAGCACACAGAGGCTCGATGGCTTTCGAGAGGTAAAGTTTTGACAAGGGTATTCGACGCGGCGACAGGAACTGCTGCTTTTTTTCAAAGAGAATAATAAATCCAGTTTCTGTGAATGTCTTGAATCTACAAACGGCAAATAAAAAATAGCATATTTATCAGATAGTTATCAACATTTAAATAACTTGAACACCAGCAGCAGGGTGCGAAGGAAAACATTCTGGGCTTCCACAGACAAACTTCTGCATTTAAGAATAAACTCACTGTTTGGAAAAAACACCTTTTAAGAGGAAACGTCGAAATGTGTCCACTCCTACTGCAAGTTCAAACTCAGACTGAATATGAAAAAGTCATTCCATTAATTACAAGTCATTTTGGGGTTTCTGTCAGAAAAACTTCATAAGTAGCCTACTTCCCTCCTTGTCATCAGATACGTAGACTGGGTGAGAAACCTCTCACTGAGTTCTCACCAAGTACAAGAAAACTTACTTAGTCTGCAAGAAGAGGAAGAAAATGAGTGAACTACAGTGCGATCGAACCCTTTAAAATGAAATTTTAAAGAAATGTCACTTGACAAGTTTTCGATTTCAGCAAAGCAAAAGTACCCTGTCATCTCAGTAAAAGCATTGGATGTTTTACTCCAGTTTTCAACTTCTTACCTCTGTGAACAAGCTTTCTCATGCTGACCGTCATTAAAAGCAAATCAAGAAATCGTCTTCTGTCTGTCGAGGAAGAACTGCGGGGGTGTCTGTTAAAAATCCGGCCCAAGAATTTCACAGATACGCAAAGAGAAACAAGCCCAAGTGTCACACTGAAGGTTTAAATCATAACATTATTGACTTATTAGTGTGAAACTCTCATGACATGTGATGTAATTGTAGATTTCATATGAATATATTGCTCAAGAACTTTCTTAAAAAATATATATATAATATATAATATAATATATATATATATATAATATATATATAATATAATTATATATATATATATATATATATATATATATATATATATATATATAATATATATATATATTAGTATACCATAAAATAGGGTTCCTTGGAATATGAAAAATTATTACAGGGGTTCCTCCAGGTGTTAAAGGTTGGGAATCACGCTCTAACTACCTCAAAACAGGAATGATGAAATGGTCTGGACGATTACTTTAACACCACTGTGTGTCAGGGTGGTTTGGTGAGGTCACCTTTGGGAGTAAATCTTTTCCCCTACTCTAAAAAATTCATAATCTTAACACCACTGTGTGTCAGGGGTGTTTGGTGCGACTATACTTCTATTAAATCTTTCCCACACTTAACATTCATAATTCTTAACACCATGTGTGTCAGGGGTGTGTGGTGAGGTCACTCTTTCTGGGAAAATTTTTTCCCACACTCAAAAACTTTAATAATTCTTAACAAAAACGGTGTTTTCAGGGTGTGGGTGATTTGAGATTTGTAGTAAATTTTTTTCCCACACTCAAAAACATTCATAACTTTTTAACCCCAAACTGTGTGTCGGGGTTTGGTGTGTGGGGGAGGGGGACTCTTTTTTGCAAATTTTTTTCCCACCTCAAAACCCCAATTCGGGAAACCCCACTGTTACTGCAGATGGGGAAAATTTTTGGAAAGAATTGTTTTTTGGGTGAAACAAGCATGAAAATTTGGCAGAAAATTTACAAAAGGGGCTTGGAAAGATATTTGGGCTTTTCCCAAGATTCTTTCCATGAAGGGGAGTGCCTCCCATTTTAAAAAAATGGCTGCCAAATATCTTCTGGGAATGTTGAATCCGCCATAGCAATTTTGCTCTGTGCACTTTTTTGTTTTTTTCCTCTATTTTTTTTTTCCCTCTCTATTTTTTTTTCTCTAGGGGCTATGAAATTTTTTGGGGTACAATAGATTGGTATTAGTCACAAGATAATTAAAAATAAAATACATTTATAATTTTTATTTGGAGCCAAAAGGGCTCACAGATGGCTTGTAAAATTAGGGCCCTTTTGGTTTTCGGGGAATGGGGGGTTTTTTGAGACTGTGATGTTTTTTAATATAACTAAAAAAAAATTTTTAATAAACTTTCACTTATTTTGACCACTTTTCTTTTTTCAGGTGTGACGGGCCCAAAAGTTCCCAAGGGGTGGGGGAAACCCCCTACACCCCGGGACATAACATAGGGTCTAGAAACGACGGGAGCAAGTGCGTTTTTTGTCAAAAAGACACGCAAGGGCTTCACCGTCCACCCGGCCTACATTTCCCCACACAGGGAGCAGGGTAAAGAAAATTTGCTGAGCTTTTGTGGGTTTTTGACAGATTGGTGTTTGCCCAAAATAAATCAATTTTTAAAGGGTTTGATGATGGGAATGGCTTTTGAAGAAACACTACAGGGGCCCAAAAGGGGCCAAGTGGCCCGACTCATGGGGCTCCTCTAAAAACAGAAAAAAAAATTTACAGCGTCCCAGAGAAGCGGAAAGGGAAAAACCCCCAGAAGATGCTGATAAAATGACTCTGCTGATAGTTTAAAAAAATTTCACCCGAAAAGTTTGTGGTAAAAAAAAGTGCTTCCGCGAAACATGCTTTTTCTGGGGAAAAACCTCCCCACCAGAGGGGGAGCCCTTTGACTAAAAAGCTAAAACTTTTGGGGTTTGATATCAATGTCGGTGTGGACAAAATGAATCATGCCGGCTTTTCTGAGTGGTATCTTATATTGAAATTTTACTCGCATGGACGTCTATTTGCCCCCATCTTAAAACCCCGGGCGACCTGGTCGATCTATCCCACAACAAGGCTAGAACAATTTGGGAACTGTTGTTGCAGGACGCGCCCCACCCCACTGCCCTCAAAAAGAGGTAGGGCCTTTTTCCAGAAGGGAAAAGCTCACAAGAAGGGGGGAGATGTAGTCCTCATTTCAAAAAGAAGATTTGGGGACAAGCACTGGGGAAAATTTAAATGGAAATTTGGATTGGGGATGCTGTTCATCTTCCCAAAGGGTGCAAAAAACATAGTGAGGAGAGACATGTTCAAGATGAAAAACCATTTTGGGGGGTTTCCTTTAAACCCCAAACCAGCCAGGAAATTCTGTTCCCGTGTCCCTGTTCCCTTAGTTGCTATGGTGTTTTTTTTTTTAAAAGGGGGCCCAAAAATCAAGGGGCCCGTCAAGGGTCTTCAACAATATCCCATCCAGTGCTCACGGTTTCCAGCTACTGATGTCCAAAAGCATGGTACACTCCCGGGGAATCAAGGGAGGCCCCAGTACAACAAAGGGAAAAAACCAAAAAAAGGGGGAAAAACCTTGCCCATCCCACTTGGGTGGATGGTCCACACGAAGCTCGCAAACGTGAAATTGGGGACCTTTGTATGATTGGGGGGCTGAGTATTTCCCATTTAACCCTTTTCTGGCCATCTCAACTGAGCTTTGGCCCCAAAAATTGCCAAAACTACCCAAAATGGAGAAAGAAATTTGTCCCCCCTGAGCTAAAAGGGGTCTCTTCACGAAGTGCAGTTGATAACATTTACCCAACCCCAGCTCAACCAGTGCGCATGACTCTTTTCCCGAGGGGGCACTTCCTACCTCTGTCCGTTTCCTCCGTACCTCCGTTTCCCACGGGCTTTAAAAACTAGGTCCGGAAGTCCCCGGGGTACCCGGGAAAATTTTTGAAAAGGGGGGGAAGTAACAGGGACGGAAACCCGCGAATTTGGGTCCGTACTTCCGTACCTGATATTTTCTATGATGAAAAAAAAAAAAAAGAAGACGAAAAAAAAAGTCCCCAAAAATAACTTTACGCGTTTTGGGCGGGCAAATTTTTCACTAGGTCAGCTATTCCTTTTCCAAGGCGAGAACCCGGGGATCTGTGGGGCCTGGTAAACACCAAACGTGCGGGATCAAGCTCAAGTCAACAACTTTTTTTGTTTAAAAGGCCCCCATCACCCCGGCCCAAAGCGGGTTTTAAAGTTTCAATGCTATTCTTACTGTTTTTGTTTACAAATAAACATGGACAAATCGGAAAAGAAGTTTATAGCGAAGGAGCAGGAGTGGTTTTGGGGGTAGTAGCTGTAGTAGTGTGAGCTACAGAACCGCACGCCTGCACCATCTGCGTCCAAAAACCCATTAAACCCCCAGGGACGTCCCGATATTTTTTTTGTTGACCCTGGAAAATGGGGACCTCCCCCCATCCCAACCTGTTCCCCAACCCCCTACAGGAATGCCTGGCTGGCCTTTTTAAAAGGTTTCAAAACCCCTCTCCCAGCTCTGCGCCGTGGAAAACCCGTTCAGCTCCGCGGGAGACATCTTTTGGGGGCCGAAAAAGGGGGCCCGGGGGCCCCAGCAACCTTTAAAATTTTAGCAGCTGGTGTTTGTGAGGGGAACATGCCCCCTCCTAGGCTTTCAAGGGGGTGTAGCAGCAGTACAAGGGGGAGAAGGAAAATTGGGGAGGAGTTATACACTCTAGAAAAAACTTTTGATTTAAACTAATTAGTCTTTTTACTCATTTGTGAACTGGGGAAGGGCTGGAGGGAAAAAAATTTTTTTTAATTGATTTGAGGGTTTTTTGAGGTAATTTTCTATTGCTATATATATTTTTGAAGCTCTGATGCATTATAGCCCTTTTTTTTGTTTTTTTTTTGATTTCTGGGCTATATTTTTTTTAGGCGCGTTTTTTTAGTTAAGGGGACAGGTACGGAGGACGGAGGTACGGGGGTACGGGTACGGGCAGAAAAAAGTTTAAAAAAAGGTAACGGAAAGAGGTACGGGCACCCGCGTCCCCCAAGTACGGGAAAACAGGGAGGACTACCCCCAAAACCAGGGAAAAAGGGGCCCCGCTCTGCTAAATTCCCCTGGAAAATGGAATATCCTGGCCAACACCCCGACAACGACTTCAGGGAGTTCCCGGGGTGTTTCCCACACCCATCGTGATGCTGCTGGGGCCAAAAAGATGTCAGCATTTTCCCCCCGAGACCTACACCATGTACCTCCTGTTGCTCTTCCAAGGCAACACCCGTGCCAAAGAAAGAGGCCCAAAAACGAGCGACTTCACCATCCTCAACCCTTTGGGGAAGGAATATCGTGGGTTTTCACATTATTCTTTAAAACATTATCCCATTTTAAACTCAAATCAAGCAAAAATTACCACATTACTAAAATTTGCTGTTTAAAAAAAAAATTTTTTTTTCTGTTTACAGCTGCGGGAGCCCCTGAAGCAGGTGGTGGACTCTGACACCCGAAGGAGGATAATTTTTCCGGGCTGCAACCAAAAACCCAAGCAGCACGACCACCAGAAACATGATGGGGGCTCTCACGCCTTGCTACCCCCTTTTCCAGACGGGGCAAAAATCCGTAGCCATGATCCCCCTATGGACATCGTGAAGAGGCAGTTGATGTCCTCCCGGGCCAGGCCCCAGTCCTCCATGTGACACCACTCTACACTCGGGCAAAGCAGATCCAATGGAGCTGGCCTAAAAGTTATGGCGGGGATCGATTCGTATATTTTTGGGGGCCTACACATCGATAGGGCGCCCCCTAAAGCCCTTTGGAGATCTTCTGGAGGGCAGCGGCTGGCGGACACCTTTCGGCCGGGGTTTCTACCAGTGGAACGCGATTCGTTTCTAAAACACCCACGTGACACGCAAAGCGGGTCCCCAAAGTCACAGCCTAGCCGTATCCTCACAGAGTCCCTACAGGGGTACACCCAGACCGAAGATGCGGAAGTGGTGCCATTTAAAGACGGGTTGTGAGCAAGGCCGATCATGCCTCAATTCCAATTTGGTATTTCCCCTGCAGTGAGCGGCTGTGAGGGTATACTGAGAGTGATCGTGGCCGATTTCCGCTCTACATAGGGGCCCCCTGCAAGATCGCCCTTTGGGTTCTTCGCCTGGCCCACACACTATCGAGAGGGGTCCGATCCACCACGAGACGGGTGTCACTCAAGCACCCATCCCGATGTCTATGCTGATTTCGGGGGGAAATTTGTCGTCAAAAAGTCAAAGCGTGCATTCTCTGCTGTTGCTATGACCGGGCCCATGGCAAACAATGCTTCCGTAAAGGGGAGACGGGGGTGCTGTGGGCTGCGGAGAACCCTGCAGCTCTCGTCGTGGATGTATCGGGCCCCGAGAGGCCTTTTATTCGGGAATTCGAGGGTCAACCGAAAAGAGGCGGGAACACAGATGGACTCAACTGAACAAAGAGGCAGCACAGAGGGCTTTGCACAAGAGTCGATCACTGAGCCGACCATGGAAGAGATGGGAACCCTTTCGCAAAATACCAGTGATCTCCTTGTCCTGAACAGCAGAGACTTGTGGACACACAGGGGGCAGACACAGGGGGCAGATGGAAAATTTGGGACTCAGCAGTAGAGACTATTTAAGAGAGGCTTGTAACCAGACATGCCTATCACAGATCCCATAAAGGGGAAAACCTCCCTTTTCAGCCCCCCACCAGTCAAGAGAAGTAAAGGAAAAAGTACGATTTCATCCCTGAAGAACGACGTTCGTTTCTCCGGCTGTACATTGCCTCCCAGATACGCCATGGTGATTTGGACGAGTTCTTTCAGCACAAAAACCACCCCTGTCCACCGTCTCTGTCTCAGTGGGGGGCCTGAGAACGGAACCAAGTCTGACTTGATGCCCTGCCTGGAAAACCTTGTTCCAGTGAAAGAGGATCTCTCCCCCCCCCAGAGTCCCGGTCAAAATCCGGATGGTCTGCCTCTAAACATGCTGCGCCCAGGGACTCAAAACTTCCAAGGGTTTTGCCCTGATGTCTTCGTGCCTATGTACATCCCCGCTTCCCGCATATAGACGACTAGAATTGTCTGGGGGCTGTACATGGCGACAGCGAAGGCGGACACTCGCAAAGAGAGGAAAGGGATTTTGGAGACGATCGAGCCCTCAAGTGCAGTTCCCGGGAAAAAGGCAAGAGTTTTTTCCGCATCACACAACAAAACGGAGCTGTTCTCCTTCCTGGTTCTAAATGGCAGACATGGGCACCAACAAACATCCATCACCAAAAAAAGGGACTGGCGTTCTTTGCTCCAATCGCCAGGCGTTTTGCTCTAGCGCCATCACGCATGAGGAGGCTGAACTCGTTCCCCCTGCACCTACAGGATGCCGTCAAACAGGGTACGCAAAGTGTCAATACGCACAGTTGATACAGACGTGTTATCCTGCCATGCTTCAGCCAATCGCCCAACATCTCTGAAATGGGATTGCTTTGGGGCGGGGAAAAGCTTCAGGTTCATCGCTGCCATGAATCGCCCAAAGCCTTTGGGCCGACCCATGTTGGGCCTTCCCAGTTCCACGCCTTCATGGATTGACCGGGTCCTGTTTTGGCGGAGGGGCAAAAAAACTGCATGGGGGCACCGGACCACCTATGGGGACGTCCACCAGCATTCGCGCCTTGGGTGCCATGCCAGACCCACTTTCCCTTGACGAGTGGTCAAACCCCGGGGCGATTTTTGGTCCTGCTGTAGATCCCCACACAGAGGAGGGGTGAACCAGGCAAAGGGAAACACTGTTTACAAGAAAAGCAGAGCTTTTATGTCTGCCTCCTACACAGGCTGCACTCATCCAACCACCCAAAGAGCGCTACCAGGCTGGGCACGTTTGGGGGCCAAAAGATGACCCTGCTCCAGAGCTTTCCCTCACCAGGAATGGGGGGTGGAACAAGAACCTGGGGGGATGGAGTATAACCTGGAAGCCCCCCAGAAGCATCAGAACTTTCAGGGAAATCTTGCGATGGGCTGCAAGAACGGCTGCGAGGGCGCTGCAAAAGCCAGAAGGCGGCTCTTCAGTGACGCTCTTTTCAGTGCGGTGGACAGTGCTTGAGCGCGGCTCACAGAGAACAGTTCATTACTGTTTGGACCAATTGCCATCCTATTGACTTGCAATTTGACTATAAAAAGCTATTGTGTGTACCTTGCTCCTACAAAAACAGAAGAAAAATTATGGGTTGTTTGACGCACTTGACAAGTGGTCCTGATTTCAAACGTAACAGACGTAAAAATTATAATTCATTTTTTTGCTCAAATAGTTTTATTTGCCATTTTAACGTTTGTGGACGTAAAATTTTCTGATGTATGTTTATAAAAGGAAAAACATTCCCCCCCTAATGATTTTTAAAACCAAAAATAAAGAATTTAAAATAAGCACGGCGGCCATCTTTAAAAAGGCCGCCACTTTTGTCACAGGTCGAATCTGAGATGACCTAAATCTAAAAAAACCCACTGAGGCTAGTCTACCCGCGGGCCAAATTCCCGCTTTTTTCATCAAAACCCAATACTTTCACCTTTGCAGTCTATTGTTCAGGGTGTGTGTGGTGAGGGGACCCTTTCTAGCAAATCTTTTCCCCACTCTAAACATTCATAAATTTTTAACACCCCTGTGTGTCAAGGGAAAGTCTCTCAACGACTCTTGCATTTTTAATATTTTGTACACTGCTCCTGTCTGCCTTGTGGCCTGAGCTGCCTGCCAGCAGGTGATTCTTGCCATCACACCTGTGCCTCCCCACCCCTGAGGCAGACTGATCCTGCTGCTTCCGGCTACTCATGCTGCTGCCTGGCCTCACAGCCTCCACCGCAGCAAGACTCTCGCCAGCCCACGCGACGGCCGGTCCTGCGGGAACCCTCGGGGATGCCGGAGCGAGCCGGGTCAGTGCCGGGCGGAGCAGCCGGCTTGGACTGTGACCTCAGCACCTGCAACAGTGGTGACAGTCAGCACACAGAGAGCCACGCGCTGCACTGACACTCTGCTCCTGCCTGCGGGGCCCACACCCTGCTTCCTGCCTCCCTCACACCACACTTGGCAAGGCCTCCTCTCCCTCCTCCTCTCTGGCTCCCTCATCATTACTATTACTGTGACAACACAGCCCCGTCCTCCCGCCCTGGCTTGGCTATACCACCAGGAGGCCATGGGGGGCCGGGGAAAGTCGTGGAAGTGGACGAAAGCAAGTTTGGGAAAAGGAAGTACAAACATCCTCGACTTTTCGGTATTATTTTACACTAGGACCGAAATTGCCTACACAATTAGAGAGAACTGAAACTCGAGAAATGCCAGTGGTCGCTGGCAGTTTTAACTCAAAGGTTGGTCTACTGTGTTTTGGCTCCGCGACTAATATTTTTCATAAATTAATTTCGCGATAAACATTGATGCACCGCATCTGAATACCAAAAAATTATAGTTCTTCTGTTGTTCTACTAATTATATGGATGAATTCATTACGATGGAACGTTCTATAATAGCAATTTAATGCAAATTACTCGCCTCGAGTAGCAAGCTTAATATATTTTTTACATGTATATTGTGGCATGTAAAATTTGGGTGATGTTCCCCACTGTTTTCTAAGACAGTACTGCTGCGTCTGGCAAACGCTTGTCAAAATACAATAAGCAATGTTTGGGAAAAACGAAGAAAAAAAGAATGCCGAAATCGGCTTGTTGCTGCGACAATGTAGGTTATAATTGTGGAGGCGACACGCCGCGGCGGGGAGTGGTGGCGGGGAGATTGTGGCGGGGAGATTGAATCAAACATTGCCACTTCACGCGTTTGACTCATTGCACCTCCAGGCTTTCTATCTGATTGATACACAATAATAACAGGAAAATATGACTGCCTAGGTATAGATAATTTTTAAACATACGTTATTGACTATATAATATCATAGAGTAAAAATTTACCTCGCCTCCTCAACTATAACTACTTGGTTATTTGGTTAAAAGCATGTTTACAGACTCAGGCTTCTATACAATATACATATAGAAGAAAATCGTTTTAAAATTATACTTTTGTGTTTTAAGTGCAGTGGAATAAGCCCATATTTTTCTTTCAAGTTGACCAACTTTTCACCAAATTGTGAGTTAAAACTGCCAGCGACCACTGGCATTTCGGAGTTGCAGTTCTCTCTAATTCCAATGATCTGAAACTCGAGAAATGCCCGTGGTCGCTGGCAGTTTTAACTCAAAAGTTGGTCTACTGTGTTTTTGGGTCCGCGACTAATATTTTCATAAATAAATTTCCCCCGATAAAAAATTGATGCACCGCATCTGAATACCAAAAAATATAGTTCTTCTGTTGTTCTAAATAATTATATGGATGACATGCATTACGATGGAACGTTTTTTATAATAGCAATTTAATGCAAATTACTCGCCTCGAGTAGCAAAGCTTAATATATTTTTTTACATATATATTGTGGCATGTAAATTTGGGCGATGTTCACACTGTTTTCTAAGACAGTAACTGCGCGTCTGGCAAACGCTTGTCAAAATACAATAAGCAATGCCTTGGAAAACGAAGAATAAAGAATGCCGAAATCGGCTTGTTGCTGCGACAATATAGGTTATAATTGTGGAGGCGACGTGCCGCGGCGGGGAATGGTGGGGGGGAGATTGTGGCGGGGAGATTGAATCAAAACATTGCCACTTCACGCGTCGACTCATTGCACTTCCAGGCTTTCTATCTGATTGATACACAATAATAACAGGAAAATATACTGCCTAGGTATAGAAAACTTCTAAACATACGTTTTTGACTGTATAATATCATAGAGTAACATTTACCTCGCCTCCTCAACTATAACCTATTTGGTTTTTTGGGTTAAATACATTTTTATACAGAATCAGGCTTCTATACAATATACATATAGAAGAAAATCGTTCTTAAAATTATACTTTTGTGTTTTAAGTGCAGTGGAATAAGCCCATATCTGTTTTCCAGTAGACCAACTTATCAAAAAAGTGAGTTAAAACTCCCCAGCGACCCCTGGCTTTTTGGGGGTTCCAGTTCTCTCAAATTGGGAGTGTGGTTTCTGTTTCCCTTTATTGGATTCTAGGAAACATTCTCTCTGTGAGCTTCTGTCGCAAATCTTTACTTCTGGAGATAATGACATGTTGTTCATAGGGAGGTGAGAGACGAGTGTTTACGTCCGCCACACTCTTCTTCCTCTTGTGACCTGCATCGCCTCAGTTTTTTCCTTGCCGCGGACACTTTTTAATGACGATTTGACTTAGTTAGGAGGTTAAAGCGTGGGAATGGGTTTTAGGGTTAGGTTCGTGAGAAAAAATTTGGGGGTTAGGTTAGTTTAACTTTCATATCTCATATACACTCCTTCTACTTAAAACATCTTACGTATATCTCGAAAGTAGTGATCTGCGACGGAAAGCTCATAGAGAGAATGTTTTTTAGAATCCATTAAAGGTAAATAAAACCCCACTCTCAATTGTGTAGGGAATTTCGGTCCTGGTGTAATATTTACCGACTTTCTTTTACATGTTATTATGGAAACTGTACCATAAATTCGTTTTTTTAATTTTTTTAAACTATGGTTTTCTGCCAAACAAACTACTCCTTTAGAAAAAGCACCAGTATTATTCTAGTGTTTCCCCATACTCCCCCTCTCCCACAAAAAGCTGGGGACCGGGGGGGAATGCGGGATTTTTGGCTGGGGTACAAAATATGCGTCGCAACCACATAGTTTTTGATTTAGGGGTGTTGAAAAAATTCCCTAGATCTAGGGAAATTTCATTGGATTTCTTCCGAGTCCCGAGACGGTGAATCTGACGATTCTCACAGAATGAGACTGAAGTTCAAGAACCCCTCAACCCCCCCCCTAGGAAGTTAGGTTAATTTGTTTAGGTTAGGTTAGATTTGGTTAGGGTTTGGGTGGTTATATTTGGGTAGGATAGGTAGATTTGGTTAGGTTAGGTTAGCTTAGATTTGGTTAGGCTAGGTTAGATTTGGTTAGGTTAGCGTTAGATTTGGTTAGGATAGGTTAGATTTGGTTAGGTTAGTTATCGGTGGGTCAAGCTAGGTTAGATTAATTTTGGTTAGGCAAATTTCTCTAGATTAAGGAAATGAACCTAGATCTAGGGAATTTTACCTCCCCACACAACTCTTAAATTACGTGTTTCCGACGCATAATTTGTTCCCCCAGAAAACCCCGCATTACCACAGGTCACCAAACTTGTTTGGGGGAAGTGGGAGAGTATGGGCAAGCACTAGAAATTTACCAAAGCACCTATTTTAGGCAAGGAAAAATTAGTCAGTTCTCTGAAAAAAACCCCGAAGTTCTCATCCAATATTACCCCGGGGGGCAGTCAGTTCGTACACAAGTTGTTTTTGTACACTAGGAGATTCGTACACCAATAAGTTGTTTAGTAGTGTAAAAGCGAGAAAATGGGTTAAACCTTTTGACTCATGATTTACGAGGAGTTTACGTTTAGTGGGGGCGGTAAAGTAATATATAAATGTCGAGTAATTAAATGATCGTTTTTTTTCCTTCACTCCTCAGTTCTGAATCACTAAATATTGTTTCCGACGATACTTTTTTGCCGGGGATAGCTGGTGACGTCAGCAGGCAAGGGAAAGAAGGAGGGAGGTGGCCATATTAGTTGTCTTTCGGTCCACGTCTACAGCTGTGGTAACACGTGTGGGGAGTTGTGGCTATCAACCCTGTTAAAGGTATGTGCGAGGAAGTGTATTGGTGGAGATGTAGAGGGGATTGATTTATCTGTAATAGCTTGAATGCTCATAGCCATATGTTATTTATAGGGTTTGGGAGTGTGGTGGAGCTGACAGGGCGAGCAGCTGTGAGCTGTGGGGAGCTGGCGGGGTGAGCAGCTGTGAGCTGGGGGGAGCTGACGGGTGAGCGTGAGCTGAGTGGAAGACCCTGGACACCCCAATGGATACAGCTAAGGCCATGTTTTCATAGCTGGAGTGTGTGTGTATAGATACTTTACACAGTGATTCAGTGTGACGGGAAGTTACACAGTGATTCAGTGTGACGGGAAGTTACACAGTGAGTCAGTGTGACGGGAAGTTACACAGTGATTCAGTGTGACGGGAAGTTACACAGTGAGTCAGTGTGACGGGAAGTTACACAGTGATTTAGGGTGAAGGAGTTATAGGGTTTTGGTTAAGCACGAGCTGAGAGTCGCGTCGTGTCGTTGTTCATATTGTTAAGTATATTTATTTGTTGAAAAACCTTAGGTTAAGG
The DNA here is from genome assembly GCA_016584305.1 of Chionoecetes opilio. Taxonomy (NCBI): domain Eukaryota; kingdom Metazoa; phylum Arthropoda; class Malacostraca; order Decapoda; family Majidae; genus Chionoecetes; species Chionoecetes opilio. The sequence continues at coordinate 30,537 of JACEEZ010015801.1, forward strand.
AGGGAAGTGATTACTGGTGAATCAGTAGGTGATAATATACTGAAATTCTGTTAACGAGTTGTTTATTCAGACCCGTTAGTACTCACATATTCTCTTAATCTTTTATTTTTTGCCCACTTATTGTGGGTGGTGGCAGCGCAATAGCCAGAATTGTGGAGCCCTTCGAGTTAACGTCAAAGCTATAAAGGGGGGCGCTACATAAGGGTGGCAGCTGGTTTGGATCCATTTGAAGGTTCCTCGTACCCACGCGCTAACTAATTCCTTTTATTTTTCAAGTGCCAGTGCCCAGTGATCACATCCATGTACAGGGTAGCGTTAGTTGGCCATAGTCAGGTCCCTCAGACCGTGGAAGTAGATGATCCTAACGTAACAGTAGAAATTTATAGAGCGCCAGGAGGCAAGATTAGAACTTTTTTTTCAGATGATAGATTGAACGGAATATTGCAGAAAGAATTTGAGTTAGTCATCCTATGGTTAGGCAGTAATGATATCAAAGAAGCCAGTAAGGTGGGAGACATAGTGGAAAATATTAGGAAAGTAGTAGAAACATTACAGGCAACGTGCCGATGTGAGATAAGGATTTGTATGATAGAACACAGGATCATAACCGACCATTACGCTAGGAGAGTTGAGCAAGAAACTTACGATAAAGTAGCTAAAGCAATAAACAACAAGTTGAACAAGAAACTAACTCAGTATAGGAAATTAAGCTTTAACGCCAAACCATATGCACAAGAAGTAGCGCATGATGGAGTGCACTTTAACAGGACGGGCAGGACCTTTATATATGAGAAGCTCGTAAATGTAATCATGCACAACTATCAGGCATGGGCTGCAGTGCAGGCTTTAGGAGGACCGGGTTACCCACCTTAGGAAATAATGATAAGTATAAGTCAGTGTTGAGGCTTTGTAGACGCCCCGGCAAGTAAGCAACTTCTGAGGGTTGTCGTGGCTGTAATAGCCACCGTGAAAAGCCCAACACTAGACCTAGTGTTATTGAACACTAGTTAGGAATAGTGAGAGACTATAGGATTTTTTTAAAAGTTACGGAAGGGATTTTTTTGTTTTTTTTCAAGATGGAGGATTTGATTGATTTTTCCATAGAGAATTTGGAGGATTTCCTCCAGAAGGGAGCAAAGGGTAAAGCGCCCCCGACCCGGTTTTGCCGGGGGGCCCGACCATGCAGACCCCTCCAATGCCCACGCAGGGGAAAGGGGTCTGCCTATGACGAGTGCGGCAAAGCCCTCGGGAATCCCGCACTCTAAATCAAGTGGTAGGGCCCCCTAGCCCAACTTTTTCTTATGGGGGTGGCCGGGGCGGTGCAGAAGTGGCGCCTGCCCGTCGAATCACTCCTGGGATCAAACTGCGGAGGGTTCTTCGTGTGGGCTCGTGGAACGTTCTGAGCCTCTCAGACGATCATCGACTACCTCTCCTATCGGGCGAGCTCAGTAGGCTGAGGGTGGATATAGTGGGACTCTCTGAGACGAGGAGGCCTGGCAGTGGCGAGACTAGCAGTGGGGTTACACCTACTACTGGCTCCGGCATGAGCAATGGTCACCGTGTACGGGGAGTAGCTATAGGCATCTCCAGCAAACTGCAGCCGTCAGTTGTTGAGGTTACTCCGGTTGATGAGCGTATAATGCGGGTGAGGGATGAAAACACACTCTGGGTTCTTGTCTCTTGTTGCAGTGTACGCTCCTACCGAGATGCGTAAAACTGAAAAGAAGGAGATGTTTTTTACGCCAAACTCTACTCTGTTTTAGACCAGTGTCCTCCTCGGACACACTCATTGTCTTGGGCGATTTCAATGCTACTAATGGCACTGTGAGAGAGGGGCTACGAGTTTGGTTGGTCCCCAGGGCCCCGGGTCCCAGAAACACCAAAGTTCTCTGTTTCTGACTTTTCAAGATCCAGAAGGTTGAGAATTGCAGGTTTTTTGGATCAAAGGAGAGCTGCCCGCTGGACATGGTATAGTAATCCCGGGAGGGTAGCAAAGGAGATCGCCCCACATCCTCGTTGTACTCTTTGGGGACCCCAGAACTGCGGGGTTTCCCGGATGGGGTTTTCTTTGAACGATAAGACTTGTTTTTGCACATTAAAGCTTCATGTCAAGCCAGAAAAATTTCATGAGGAAACCATACGTGTTTCATCTGAAAACGAAGGACTTGGCTGTGCTCATGGGGTATGGGTGGCACCCCCAAAATGGGTTTTGAGTGCTCGGTCCCTGGGGGGACCCTGTAAAACCTGGGGATCCCTTTCAAAGTGAAACTTACGGGGGCCCCAAGGAATGATTAGGGAGCGGGCCCCGGGTCAAGGGGGTTTTGTCTCGAGGGAGACGCTGGAGAAAATCGAGGAGAGTCCGCTGCCAGGCTGCTGGGAACCGGGCCCCAGCCGGGGCTCGTACGCCGGAATAAAACCCCCCTGGGGAGAGAAAAGGGAAAAGGTATGTCGGGAGTCTCCTGGGATCGAGGGTCATTTGAACGCTAAGCCCTCCGACCCCCTCCCACCCTGAAGAAGCTCCTTTCCCAAAGCCCTTTTTCTTGGGCGAGGCTATTCGAACGCGAGGGGCCTCGTGTCGGACATGGATGGGCAGATGGCTCTTTGGGTGAGTACTTTGGGCATTTGTTCACGGTGGACCCTCCAACGAGCAGCTTCACCCCTGGGTTACAGGCAGTGGATGCCGATCCTCCCATTGACAAAACCCGCACCCTCTCTTGACGAAGTCAAGAAGCTGTAGCAAAGTTGGGGGTGGAAAACCCGCTGGTGTTTGTAATATCTTGCGGAGCTCCTCAAAGGGGGGTAAAGGCCATGATCCGAGGTTGCATGCTGCCGACCCCGGTGGCAATCAGGTCCCATTCCCCCTGAGGGGAAAAAGGGGGTGGTCCCCCAATCTGGAAAGGGGAAAGGGGCCCGTCAGGACGGCAAAAATTTACCGCGGTATTACCTGCTCAGCGTACCAGGCAAGGGCTTGCCCCATTGCGACACGGTTCGCATCACCGTGAAGATCAGAGCCTCGCGTATGGGTTCACGCCGGTAAGTCAACAACGGACCGTATCCTAGCGCTCGTTCCGGGGGGAACGCCGCGTGAGTTTCGACAGGGGAGTTGCGCCTATGGGCGAATTTTGGGGGGAGAAAACCGTAAAGGGTTCTTAGGGCTTCTGGGGCTTCTCTCTCGTTTCGTGCCTCGCCAGAACGGTGACACGAACACTGACGGTGTTCGAGGCTCCCCCGTCGGCGTCAAGTGATAACTGTAAAAAAAAACAACCACCTGACGAAAGTATCCCGTCGAATAAAAGCCATTAAAAAGGGGTTACGAAACTGACTGACGATATGTGAATGGTCACAAACAACCCTTCCTTTGTTTTTTTTCCCAAAAAACCAAGGACTATTAATAGGGAAGGTAAAGAGGCGGGCACCACGAACTTTATGGTCTGGCGGGCGAGTTCCACTTTAGTGATTTTTTTTTTAAAAACTGCTGCACCTGATGGAAATTTCAGGTATATGAGGGTTTTTCATTAACGGCCACATCTGCCCCCACCCCGGGGTTTTTCCGTTTTTGGGGGTTGGGCTGATTTAATTTTGTTGGAAGATGGGGGGGCTTTTTTTCATTTTTGGCTAATTTTTGGCATTAAATTACTCTCTCTCTCTCTCTATAGGGGACTCAAAAATACTTTTCTAACTTTATTTTTTAGTGTTTTAAAACTGAAAAATATTGCAGCAAAACTAGCTATTGGAGGAGCTAGAAGAAGGCCCCCGTTACCCTACATAAAAGATTAAAGGGGTTTAAAAATTAAAAGACAGATATATTTATGAAAAATTTTTCGCTTTTATAAGGCTGTAAAAGGGGTTGTACCCGGAGGGGTATCTATTTTTCCATTGTCGGGGAAAAAAACCCAGTACAACAAAGCAGCTAAAAGCCCTTTATGGCCAAGACCCAGAACAATGGTCCCAGCCCCATCACGTAAAAGGGCCCTTTAACAGGAACAATTTGCCTTCATGCATCTTTTAATTTTAGGGAAAGTTCATTTTTAAAGTTTTACTTAAAAAATTTTTACTTTAATTGAGCCTAAGTGAACTTTATGTTTTCCCCATATGAAAAAAGCAGTTGCAATGTAGTATATTTTAAAGATATTTTAATGACTTTTTGTTTTTATTTTTTTAATGTTTAATAATTTTCCTTTTTAATGTTTTGTTTTACTTTCTTTTTATTATTTTTTTTTATTTGCGGACTTTCAGAGTTTATTTTTAGAATATTTTAGAACCTCTGATGTAAGTTTGAAGTAAAACCCGTTTCATGGAAATAAGATATTATTTATTTTTTTACTCCCCCTCTCCCTCCAGAGTCTTTCCTTTTTCGGGCGGAAACACTTCATGCAACCGGCACATCATACCTGAAACATAACTGTGTTCTATTGCAGATTAAAACCCTTGCCATGAAGGAAAAGAGCAGACAGCATTATGAGGTTTGTTCATACAGCAATAGTCTGTTCAAGTTTATCCCAAATTTACGAATTTGCCACCTTTATAGTAAAAAGGGGAAATATACAAAGGGAAATGCAAATAATAAAAAAGTATTTTTGTTTTGTGTACCTTTTTTAAAAAGTTTTTTAAGGACAAATAAAAAAATTTAAAACAGAAGCAAAATCCAATATACATAAAATAAAAAGTATTTAAAAACCCAGATTTTAATGCACAAAGGGCCAGTGTAATAGTTGGTAGATAAATTTCAACAAAGTAGCCAGTAAAAAAAAATAATTCATATTCAAAATAAAATTCCATAACTAGTTTATAATTTTGTATTTCCATATCAGAAACACTCTTGACCCCTAACCTAATCCTATTAAATTTACCAAACCCAAAGTATTTGGATATCCTGTGCTCCGTGTACTTTTTCAAGTTTAGTGTTAAAAAACACACCCCCGCTTTTTCGGAACCTTTATAACAAATATCGGCTTCAACACTTTTTCTGCCCGTCCGGTAATGGTGCTTTTTCCGAATAAGTTCAGATATGCGTTGTCGGTTCTGTTTTTTTATTGCCCTGTATTCGTGTAGTATTTGTGATGGCTGATTATGTAGGTAGAACTTCGTCAGATGAAAGGACAAAAGTCACGATACCCGGGAAATTTGCGGAAAAAGGGGGAAATTTACCCCATTAACGCCCAATTGTTTAAAAGTGAAAAGTTCGGGTCACTCGGATAATATAACCTCGCACCCCTTCCCCCCAAATTTTTTCGTCAAAGCGAGAGTACTCATTTCACCATTAAATTTTGTAAAAATAAAAATGGGTACACCAAAAAAAATTTCCTTAAACCTTTTTTTCATAAAATACTAATAACCAAAATATATGAAAACACCATAATATTATATAATTATATATAATAATATAAAATTATATTATATATTTTATAATTTTATTATATTATAATATAATAATATATATTATTATATATATATATATATATATTATATGGGAAATTTTAAGAACAAGGGCTCCACCCCTTCTTCTTCTTTTATAGCCAACAAGCTTGGGGGAAAGGGGGAAACCCGGGGTTTTTTGGGAGGGGGAGCACACACATAAGGGAAATATGACCCTCACAAAAAAAACCAAAACTAGGGAAATTTCCCTGTTTATAGCTTTATCGGGGCCTATTTCCCTTTTATGTGGGTCCCCCCCCCAAAAACCCCCGGTTTCCACCAATCCCCAAACGTTTTCTATAAGAAGAAGAAGATAGGAGGTTGGGCCTTTATTTTAAAGATGACAAAAATCTACGCCTAAACCCCAGCACCCCCCCCCCGAGCCCATCGGCTGTGCCTAAAATAACCCGACCGACCTAACCTAACCCCCACTGTACTTGGTTTTTTTCAAAAACCTGAAAATTTAAAATCGGCCCTTAGGCAAAGAAGTCGGGACTCATTAAAATCTAAACAGATGTGTTTAAAGGGCAGTAAGTATAAAAAATAGAGCCAACATTTGGGTCAGCTTCCCTGGAGCCTTTTCTTAAGATTTTTCCCCCAAAGCAATGCTAGTCATTTCCCCATACCCATCAGCACCCTTTCTAACATTTTTATTGTTTATGTCCGTCAAAAAGTAATGTAATCATACTTGATTCTTTCAATTTTTTTTGGTGGAATTCGGGTGATGGTGAAGGTTTATGGTACTTCGTTCCGTCGGGGAGAGTTCCAAAATTTTTTACGTTCCCAAGGTGAGAGATCCTAAAACCAAAATTGGAGCATAATGAATCAGCGAAAAAGTTCCGGTTGGTTTTGATGCATAATATAAAATTGAAAAACAACGTTTGTGTTAAGTTAAAAGACTCGAGAAATGATTTCACCCGACGACGCTCTCCTATCACCATGTCATTCCATTTTAGCTCATTAGCGTGGGGCCCAAAGTTAAACCCCTGCTATAAATGTACAAATCAGGGTAAATTTTTGCCCAATTTTCTGAAATTCAGCAAAAATTACTACGCGCACTAGCCCTATCGTCATCCTGATAAACATGATTTCCCTTTTACCATTTTAAGTTGTCCTGGGTGTCATTTAAACCCTTTATATTTTTGTTTTGTGGGCTTAAGGGAGTCCCCTTCTGAATGTACTCTATGTGTTTACTTGTGTCCTGTTTTCTTTAAAATTTCAGTATTTTTACGACGAACTCACGTGCAGAACTCTGCCCGTCCGCCATATTTGGTGTTTATCTTGACGCACGGCAACAAGCGGGAAGAAAGCCGTGGTAACGAGCCCCGGCTCTCGCTTCTTGGTTCTTGCGGCTTGACCAGCTGGGCCCAACCCTAAAAGCCGGCTTCTTTTAAGTGCCCCCGTAACAGAAAACGCAAGCTGCAAGAACCCGGGTTCTTACGGCTTCTTCACCAAATTGGCCTTATGTTGATCTCAAGAAGGCGTTTGACTCAGTCCCATCGTGAGTCACTTTGGGATCTTCTGCGACTTCGAGGGATTCCTGGCAAGGACATTGGTTTGATAACTGGTCTGTATTCTGGGACTGAAGGGTGCTGTGAAGTGTGGGACAGGTTTTATCCAGCTTTTTCCTGTGAACACAGGAGTGAGGCAAGGTGCTTTCCTTGCCCCATCATTTTTCAACGCTTGTATGGACTGGGTATTGGAAAAGGGTTGTAGATAAAAGTGATTGTGGAGCATCCGTCGGAAAACACCAAGATCACTGATCTTGTTTTGCCGATGATGCAGTAATCTTTGCTGAGTCGCTGGAGGTCCTGGTGAGGCTCTCGAGGCGCTGCACGAGGAGCAAAGCCTTTGGGACTTGAGGTCTCCAGGCTCAAGACCAAGGTCAGGTGTTTGGAGACTTAGTAGTTTGAAGCGGTACAGTCTTTTCAAGCGTGTGGCGAGGACATTGAGATCTTGGAAAGTTTACATCCCTTTGGTAGCGCCAGTCCATAATGACGGCGGTCACGTCAAGAAGTCTTACGGCGGATTGGCATAGCCCACGGTGTTATGGACTCGCTCAGCAGGAGTATTGGCGTTGTCGGTACCTGTGCAGAAGGACAAAGATCCGGATCTTCAACTCGCTTGTGATCCCTGTCTTACTCTTGGTTGTGGGGACATGGACACTAAATAGTGACTTGAAGAGACAAAATCAATCCCTTTTGGTAATAAGTGTCTTCGCAGAATCAGGGGGTATCGCTGGGATGATTACGTGTCAAATCAGCGTTTGCGCCGTAAAGACTGAATCGAGGCCTATTACCTGCATAGTCCGTCAGCCCCAACTTCGGCTATATGGGCATGTGGCACGCACCCTGAAACTGATCCTTCCCATCGGGGTTGTATCGTAAGAGACAATCCGGCGTGGAGGAGGCCAAGGGGGCGCCCACAAGGCTCGTGGTTTGGGGCAAAGTTGATGTTCTTGTCGAGAGCTGCTTGGTATGGGAAAGGAGCCTGCATGGGAGCTCGCGCGTGGGGGACCCCGGAGTGGCGTCGTAGGGTGGGCGAGGCGACGCGCCCCCCGGCGTATGCTCCTAATGATTGATTGATTGAAGCGAGGGAAGTTGACAGTTTTCCTTTCCCAAGTAGAAATTTGTTCAGAGGATTTGGAGGAGAGAAGAGGACCCTTATGAAAGAGTGGAACCGCAGTTAGCATTTATCCCTTTACAAAATGCCCTCAGTCAGTTCAATTTTAGATCATGGGACGCCCTAACTTATTGGTTATGCGAAGAACTAACAGACAATAATGTCAAACAGAATCCTTACAGCATTTCGGAGGGTCAAGTATGATTGGCTGGGAGATCCTCAAGATTTCGCAACTAAACTCAAATGCAAATACGCCATACGGAAGCAAAGTCAAAACATCCAGGAAAAATTCCCCGTAGGGATAAGTTTATAAAAAACAAAAAATGCTGAGAGGATTACCAAAGCCAAAGTAAGGCGAAATTGGGAGTTTTTCATGGATGAACAAATTCCCATGAGAAAATTCATAGAGAGAGTGGAGACTAAGAGGGCCATCGCCATAGGACGAGACACAAATAGAATATATGCGGTAAACCAGACCCGGCAGCTGTCAGATTTGGAGTAGGTAACGCCAGAAGCTACCCGTTAGATTGGAGAAGGAGTTCCCAGACGTTTTGTCCCTATTGTAAATGAACAACCACTCAGCGCAGACTGTAGAAGGAAGCCAGGTGCAACGCTTGTTTCGATTGCTGGAGAGTAGGATGTAGGAGAGGTAGTCCAAATTGTCCTGGGAGGAAAGGGTTCTCCCGGTGACTAGTTAAACTTTCGATCCCCAATAATCCCCTTAGCTATTAATGACCATGTCACGGAATTTTTAGTAGACACAGGAAGCGAATATTCACTTATAAAAAAGAGCGCAGCTTTAGGACTTACAACTTAAAATAAGAACCCACAGTAACATCCCTAGTTTGACCGACATAACTGGCAATGGGTAAAAATCTTAGGTCAAGTAAAAGTAAAAATAACCCTAGGAGCAGATAGAAAAATAGAAGTGTTAATGTTAGTAGTGCCAGACCAGTATTTATCCACTCAAGCCTGATAGGGATGAATATAATAGGATTAGAAGAAATGACTAAAAATTTTACAAACCAAAAAAGTCATGTGGGCTAACCTAACTTACCCCTTGAATTTTGTTTAAAACACCGATACGGCACCATAAGAGCAGTTAAGAGCGAGGAGTGCAAAATGAAGTGCAAAAATCAAGCTGTCATATAAGAATACAGAAAAGCGTAACCATAAGACCAAAAAGAACTCATGGTTAGAATTCCCAGGGGGACGAGATAGAGGGAACTATTCTCTGGTGGACACTAGGAAAAGACAAGTGCAAATATAGCACCTATGGTGTCCAGGTTACTAAAGAAAGAACTATCTTTCTACCAATAATTAATAACAGTAAGGGACAGTTAAAAGTTACTTTCTGGTACAGTTTTAGCTAATTTAAGAGTAGTAAACTCAGAAGAAATTCAAGAGCAGCAAGTTACGGCAGGACCACGTTGTCTCCCCCACTAGGATGAGTAACGCTATGTTACCCGATAGTGATGTTAGCAAAGGTAGTGGTACTCGACGGGAAACGAATACAGGCTATTCTAAAAAAAGGGAGACTGGAAGCACCTAAGTGGACAGGAGAGACACATATTTTCGCCTTTAATAAAACAACATCATAACTTTTTATCTTAGATGCAGGAGAACTAGGCACCATGAAAACTGAACCAGCTCATATTCAGGTGTTAGATCCAAAACCGTGTAGAGAGTCACATATAGGTACCCGGGGAGAAAGCTAAGGAACTAATAGCTAAAATGTTGAGAGAAATAGAAGAGAAGGACATAATAGAAAATTCCACAGCGGCGTGGTTAAGTCCTATAGTACTGGTTAACAAGCCGAATGGGGAAAAAAGGATGTGTCTGGATTATAGGAAAGTGAATCAACATTTAGCCACTGATATACACCCCCTACCTAAATTGGAAAGGTTTAGTAGAGTCGGTAGCGGGCTATGAATACTATGCCACCTAGATATGAAAGATGCATATTATCAAAGAAACTGTTGGATGAGAGTAGTAGAGATCTAACAACTTTCAGTGAAGGAATATCCTTATATAGATTCAAAAGACTTCCCTATGGATTGAATTGCAGTGCGGCAATTTTCGCTCGCAAATTAGCCCAGATCTTAAACCCCTTTACTGAAAGAGAACTGGCTTAAAAACTATCTGGATGACATTATCCTGATGGCACCCAGTTACGAGGTCTTGTTGGAATGGATCGATAGATTATTTGAACATCTGACTAAATTTGGAGTCAAATTAAATCTGACCAAATGTAAAGTAGGGCAAAGAAAAGTTAGTTTTCTGGGACACGTAGTGAACAAGGAAGGTTACCAGCCCAACCCAGACAATATAGAAGCCGTAGAGAAAATGAAACCCCCCACTAATGTCAAGGAAACCAGAAGATTTCTGGGAATGGTAGGTTTCTATAGGAAGTACATAGAAGGATTCGCTAAAATAGCGGTGCCAATCACTAATTTGACTAAGAAAGATAACCCATTCGAATGGTCAGAGGAAAGCCAGAAAGCATTTCAGATACTAAAAGATAAACTGACTAGTGCTCCCATCTTAACTAAGGCCAATATCAATAAACCTTTTGTGTTGGATACCGATACTAGCCAAACTCACGTAGGAGCAGTACTGATGCAGTATAGTGATGAGGGTAAAGCCCAGGTAATTCTCTTATTTTTTCCCAAAAAAATTTAAAACCCGTTGAAACGCGATACTCAGCAACAGGGTTTGGGAAGCCCTAGGGATAGTTTAACTTGCAGACAGTTTCATCATTTCCTGTGGGGAACCAAATTATCATCAGAACAGACCACCAACCGTTAGTTGTCAGTCTTTAAAAAAACGAACCCAAATCACCTAGGATGAACAGGTGGATCCTAGAAATGAGAGGGGCTATAGGTATCAAATAGAATATAAAGCAGGGAAAGAGGAACACTGTAGAGACCAGCTTAGTAGACAGTAAGAATCATTCGATGTCAAGTAGAAGAGAGATGGTTAGGAAAAAATAAAGAAGAAATCAAGGAAATGCAACGAAAAGGACTCAGATGGAGAGAAATGATAGAGTATCTAGAAGGAGGCAGAATACCCAGATCTAAATACCCCAGAAGTACTTTAGATCAATTTGTGATAGTTCTGAGTTTTATATTTAACTAAAAAGCAGTTAGATAACAGTGTACAGTGTACACTACTTATTAGTTTTGCTAGTGAAAATGAAGCAAACGGCCTTGGAATTAAATTTATAATAAGGAATCAGGTCATTTTGGGCAGAGGAAGTCAATAAGTAAAGCAGAAGGATATTTTTATTGGCCCAACTTGAAAACGGATGTGAGAGAATATGTGAGGAACTGTTAAAAATGTCAACAGTATAAGGGTAGTCGTGGACTCCAACAAACAATGGCAGGAATTACCGTCAGTAAGTTAAACCTCTAGAGAGGATAAGCATAGACATAACCGACATGGGAACGGGAGCCACGGGTACCGCTATGTATTAACTAATTAAAAACATTATAGTAGGTTTTTCTGTGTTTTATAAGTTAAGAACTAGGATGACCGAGAAGTATGTAAGAATTTTAGGGGAAAATATTAGTGTATTGGAGCACCACATACATTGTTGTTAGATAATGCTAAGGAGTTTACGTCACAGCAATTTAAAGAGTTGTGGATTTATGTGAAATAAAAGTTAGGATACACCACGCCTTATCATCCAAGGTAATAGTATCTCTGAAAGGATGCACCCAACAATGAAAACAATTCTCTCAACCTGTGCAAGGGTTATCCCAATAGATGGCCCAGTTATCTCTTAGAAAACCCCAAAAAGTGTTGAATAGTGCAGTGCATGAGACAATGGGTACCCAACCTTTCTATGCTTTTTTTTCCCGATGCGCTCCCAAGGTTGATTAGTGTGAAAATTACCACAAATTGACTCAGAGGAGGAAACAACAGTGGCACACGAAATCATCAAGAGAACAAATTTGGAGAGAGGTAGAAAATGGCGGGAGAAAGCTAATGTGAAAAGGAAAAATGAGAGGTTGGAAAAAGACGAATTGGCGTGGGTGAAAAGAGAACGCTTTGAGACGGGCACCAACAGAAAACTTTCTGTTAAGTGGTTGGGACCGTACAAAATAGTGGAAGTATTGAGAGAAGGGGGGGGGCATATGTGTTAGAAAATATATTTGACGGGCAAACGTGTACAAGAGCGGTCGAACAAATTAAGCAATATATAGGACAAGATGGCTGGCTGTTGGAATCAGCAGAAATAGTAATAGTTGAGGAAGAACTTGAACAACCATCTCCTAGAGAGAGGAGACCAGTGAGGAGATACGTAGAAGAATGTTAATGACAGATGGTATAAGCCATCTCTAGAGAAAGAGGTATTTTGATGAAGGTCCCCTTGAAAGACTTGTAAAGGTTAGAAAAAATTGCTTTAGAGGGGTACATAGATTGCACTAAACACTTTAAAACCCCCCAAAGGATGTCGTTAGACCCCAGGATGTACTTGGCTCTGAGCTTTGCTCGTTGGGTGATTGACGAAGGAGTATGTATGCCTCAATAAGGAGGTGAGCCTTATCCCAAGTTACAGAGGGTATGAAGTAAATCCGGTCATGATTTCTCCCTACGCGCCTATGCCTAGGTTTAGTGGGGTAAAAGAATAACCATTACAGACTAGAGGGATGAGTCCAGTCGCGACTCTATATGGGTTCGGCCTAGACAAATAAAAGAGGAAGTGAGAAGGTTCTCATTCAAGGAGTAAATCATTACATTAATATGTATTCCCCAAACTGGTTAAATCTGCTCTTGGGGAGGGAGATGAAGAATTAAGAATGCATTTTCTATTCAATTGTTGTGTTTGTAAGTTCATTGGAAGAATTGATTTCCCCGCTTCAAGTATATTTTTTGTGGGGGGATAGAAGACCCTATGTGAATTTAAAAAGAAGAGGAGTCATGATTTGGTGTGGTGTATATGTTATTTTTTTTTTATATATACTAGTTAGTATCTGGTAGGATGCGTGATGAAGGACTGAGGAACAAGGAAATTTTGTGGGGGGGAAGAAGCCCTGTAACGCGAGAAAATGGGTTAAACCTTTGACTCATGATGCGAGGAGTTTACGTGAGTGCGGGGGTAAAGTTTAAAAATAAAAGTCGAGTAATTAAATGATCGTCCATTTTCCTTCACTCCTCAGTTCGGAATCACTAAATATTTTTTCCGACGATACTTTGTGCCCGGGGATAGCTGGTGACGTCAGCAGGCAAAGGGAAAGAAGGAGGGAGGTGGCCATATTAGTTGTCTTTCGGTCCACGTCTAAAAGCTGTGGTAACACTGTGGGGGAGTTGTGGCTATTCAACCCTGTTAAAGGTATGTGCGAGGAAGGTGTATTGGTGGAGATGTAGAGGGGATTGATTATCTGTAATAGCTTGAATGCTCATAGCCATATGTTATTTATAGGGTTTGGGAGTGTGGTGGAGCGACAGGGCGAGCAGCTGTGAGCTGGGGGAGCTGGGGGGGTGAGCAGCTGTGAGCTGGGGGAGCTGACGGGTGAGCGGGGAGCTGAGTGAAGACCCTGGACACCCCAATGGATACAGCTAAGGCCATTTTTCATAGCTGGAGTGTGTGTGTATAGATACTTTACACAGTGATTCGTGTGACGGGAAGTTACACAGTGATTCAGTGTGACGGGAAGTTACACAGTGAGTCAGTGTGACGGGAAGTACACAGTGATTCAGTGTGACGGGAAGTTACACAGTGAGTCAGTGTGACGGGAAGTTACACAGTGATTTAGGGTGAAGGAGTTATAGGGTTTGGTTAAGCACGAGCTGAGAGTCGCGTCGTGGGCGTTGTCATATGTTAAGTATATTATTTGTTGAAAAACCTTTGGTTAAGGAGGGAAGTGATTACTGGGGAATCAGTAGGTGATAATATACTGAAATTCTGTTAATGGGTTGTTTATTCAGACCATTAGTACTCACATTCTCTTAATCTTTTATTTTTTTTCCACTTATTGTGGGTGGTGGCAGCGTAATAGCCAGGATTGTGGAGCCCTTCGAGTTAACGTCAAAGCTATAAAGGGGGGCGCTACAGTAGCATATATGAAACCATAGTCGTTTCGTACACTCAGCTCAGATTTGAACTTGATTACCCGAGTTACGAAACGACACCAGGTTTTGTACGAAAAAAACTCAAATCAGTTACGTAACAGCTAAAAAAACTGGGTACGAAACAACTTGTGTACGAAACTCCCAGTCACCCCACACGTGCCCTCATGACCACCACCCAAGGGTCTGTCATTCCTCGCCGTGCAGCAACAACCATTATTTCACCTGTTTTCAGCCTCAACACATAACAACACGGCCCTTACTCACCCTTCTCAGCCCCTGAGGTAGCCGCCAAGCCCTTAGTTTCGGCACAAAGGTCACGAAATACAATAGGTCACTGAGGTCAGGTCGCGGCCACTCTCTTGTTCTTGTTCTTGTTTTAGGGCTACGAGGATCCCTTGGGGAACACTATATAGGGCCGTACCGAGAGTCAAGGCGGTAGAGCGACGAACGACGAACGGCAGACCTTCGCTTACCATAAGAGGGATAAAATACCCTGTAATTTTGGAACGAAGAGCAGGAACGCGGTTGGCGGTCAAGGTTGAAGACACGGATACCCCCGTGTCTTCGCGCCGACCTTCGTAGGAAATTCATGATATTGTTACAAACCCGCTCCCACAGCCGCCCAACTAACTTGCCTCCCTTACTGGGCTGGCCTCAGACGCGTGGGAACTGACGGGCTGAGTCCGGTTATGTATCTAATCGGGACCAGAAGCAATGACTCCCATAAGGCCTTGAGCACGGGTACCCCACACTGGCACATCACCACCTTAGGGCACACACACAGACAGGCACATGCGGAATAACACAATCACATCATTTCCAGACTATAATTGTACTAGGTAACACTACAGAAACAGCCTCCCGCCCATTGAACACAGGCCCAGCCACTTGCCGACCGTCGAAGTCCTAACTGTTCCTCCTTGGCCGCCTGCAGTCACTGTTAATACGTCTTATACATCCCAGAGTCACCACATCCTGACCATGCCGGAGACGACACTTTCCAACAGCTGCCTTCAGGCCCCTCGCACACACACAGGGATACAGTCAGTTGCCTAGCTTTCACATAAAACGCCCTTAGTCGCAGGGACACTACCTCTACTCTGGGATTGCCTGTCAAAACCACCGTAGCCTCTGTTTCCCTCGCGATGCTTTCCTCCTGTTCTCCGCTATCGTCCCTCGTGGCCCTTCCTCCAGATCTTGATCTTGAGACAGAGTCGTCTTGGCACGGTCGTAACACTGCCCTCCCTTCACAAAAACTGGCCGACCTCGACCAGCCAAAACTAAAAAAGAAACAGAAGAATCAAAACACATGGCTTTTACCAAACGCTACCACTCCAAAGCTTAACAACTGCAAGTCCCTCCATCGCCATCCACCAGCCGCCACTGCAGTGTTGGAAAGTCACACCAGGCCGTCCTCCTCTTCCACGCGAGACACACCAGCAGGAACACAGCTGCAACCTCAACCAGGCGCCACAACACAGCGGCCGCCACAGCACAGGGGGACTTCCTCTACCCCTTGGCCCGCCTCAGAGGTAACCACGGCCCAGGAGCCTTCACACTCCACTGGGCCTCCGCAGCTCTAACCTGGCTCCACTGCTCCAGTCTCCGCGGGAAAGGCGCCACGACTTCCCGACCGTCCATGCCCTCCAACTGCAAGGCGCCGGTGACGGTGCGACAGGGCCCACTTCTCTGCCCCCTCCTGGTTCCTCTTTAGAGTGAGCTAGCCCTCTGGACCTTCCAATATGAAGTCTTCCATCCACCTAGGGGTACGTCGGGGGCGCTTCGGGCGTGCGCCTCCCAAGCCTGTTGCTTGGACCTCGCTATCGCCCACATCAACTGGTACCGAGGTAGGTTACTCTGCTGCCGCCTGCTCGCTGGGTTCGAGGCCGGTTAGAGGAACCAGCCCCATGTCGCCCGCGTCCTCTTCCTCCGGCCAGAAAACGCGTTCCTCGTCATCCTCACTGCCACACGGCTCTGGCGTCCAGACGTCTCTCTCGGTGCCATCCTCCCAACTGTAGTGGCCCGGACCATAGTACCTCCAGAGCCTATCAGCATGGACTACCATTGCTCTCCTTCGGGGTGGCCTGCGGATCCGGCAGGTGACATCAGAAATCACCTCCACCACTGTGTATGGCCCCTCCCATGGACTCTGCAGCTTAGGAGACTGCCCTTTCTTCCTCCTTGGGTTGTACAGCCACACTTGCTGCCCTTCCTGGAATACCGACACTTCAGTATGCCGATCATAGCGGGTCTTCATGGCCTCTCCCGCTATACGGAGATTACCCCGGACTTGGTGGTGTATTTCTTCCATCCGTTCTTTTAGGGCAGCGGCGTAAGGTGTGGTACAGGGACATCCCCTCGTCCGGCGGCCGTCCGGTGATGAGGTCCAGTGGAAACCGCAACTCCCGGCCACACATAAGCCTGGCAGGTGAGTAACCGGTGGCCTCATGTTCTGCCGACCGGTATGCCATGAGTAGTAGGGGAAGCTTCAGGTCCCAGTCCCCCTGTCCTTCCTGGCAGCTCTTCGCCAGCTGCTGGGCCAGTGTGCGATTATAACGTTCCACCATGCCGTCTGACTGCGGCCGGAGTGGAGTTGTACGTGTCTTCTGCACATCGAGCAACTGGCAGCACTCCCTGAACACCTCAGACTCGAATTCCCTCCCTTGGTCCGAGTGTAACTCCTCAGGCACACCGAATCTTGAGAAAAATTCATCCACCAGAACTTCGGCAACCGTGGTAGCCACATGGTTGGGAGAGGGTGGGCTTCTGGCCACCTAGTAAAATAATCCATCGCCACACACACATAGCGATTTCCTCTGGCCGTCTGGGGCAAAGGACCCACTATGTCCACTGCCACCCTCTCCATGGGTGCCCCCACCTGATAAAGCTGTAATGGTGCCCTAGCACGTACATTGGGGCCCATCTTAGCACTGCACACGTCACAGGACCGGCACCACTCCTGCACGTCCTGGCGCATACCCAACCAGTATACACGCTGCCGCAAACGCACAAGAGTTTTCTTAACACCGAAGTGCCCACTTGTGCTGCCACCATGAGCCTCACCCAATAGTTCTGCCCTTTCCTTCTTGGGGATAACCGTCAACCAGAATTTCACTTTTCCATCACTGGTCACCCACTGTCGTTCCAACATTCCCCCCAATAATCGCAACACATCCCATTGTCGCCAGAAGAATTTGGTCACTGTGCTGATCACTGCCATACGTTCCCAAGGTGGCCTAACACGACTCTCCTCTAACCACGCCACAACTGGCCCAATATCAGCGTCCTGTCGCTGGGCCAGCTCAAGGTCCTGCCTCCACGAGGTGGCACTGACATGGAGGGAAACATGGTTACATATTTGGTTTGGCTCACGTTGGCTGCAGTGTTTGCAGTCCACAGAGCAAGGGCGTCGACTCAAACTGTCGGCATTACTGTGCACCCGGCCCGGACGGTGCTCAATTTGGTAGTCATGCTGCTCTAGCTTGCCCAACCACCTGGCAAGCTGCCCTTCTGGATTCTTAAGGGTTTTCAGCCACTTTAGAGCAGCATGATCGGTCCTGACCGTGCACTCGGCACTGTACAAGTAAGAGTGGAAGTGGTCCATGCTTTTGACCACCGCCAACAGTTCTTTCCTTGTGACAAAGTAGTTCCTTTCCGGAGCAGAAAACTTGCGACTGTAGTATGCCACTACACGTTCCTGCCCGTTCACTAGCTGGGAGAGGACAGCCCCCACTCCTTCAGCACTGGCGTCACAATCCAAGGTATACCCTGTTCCTACGGAACAGGGTATGTCAATACAGGGGCGTGAGTGTGTGCCTCCTTCAGCTGCTCGAAGGCCGCCTGGCACTCATCACTCCACAGGAACCGAGCTCCTTTTCGTGTCAGGTGATGAAGTGGTGTGGCTATATGTGCGAAACCCTGCACGAATCTCCGGTAATACGTGCAGAGGCCCAGGAAGCTTCGCACCTCCGTTACACTACGGGGAACTGGCCACTCCTTGATGGCTTCTACCTTCCCGGGGTCAGCCGACACCCCATCCCGGCTCACGATGTGGCCCAGAAATAACACCTGTTACTGGAAGAGGCAGCACTTCTTGGGGCTGAGCTTCAAGTTCGAAGCCCTAAACCTGTCCAGCACTTCTTCCAGCCTTTCCAGCATGTCCTCGTAGGTGCCTCCGTACACCACCACATTGTCCAGGTAGACCAGAGCCGATTTCCACAGGAGGCCATCCAGTACTCGCTCCATCAGCCTCTCAAAAGTGGCGGGAGCGTTGACCAAACCAAAGCTCATGACCCTAAACTGCCACAATCCTTGGCCGGATGAGAAGGCAGTCTTTGGCTTGTCCTCCTCTGCCATGAGGATCTGGTGGTACCCTGACTTAAGGTCCAGGGTACAGAACCACCGTGCACCAACCAATGCATCCAACGTCTATGCGAGGCAGCGGGTAAGAATCCTTGGTTGTAACTACATTGAGCGCCCTGTAGTCCACACAACAACGCATCGTCCCATCCTTCTTTCGAACCAATACCACTGGGGACGACCATGGACTGCTGGACTTGTCGACGACACCCTGAGCCCGTAGTTCCTCCACAGCTGTCTCGATTTCCTTCCTCCTCGCTGGTGCTATCCGCCAAGGGGGCTGCTTAATGGGCCTGCTGTCGCCCGTGTGGATGAGGTGCTGGGCGAACCCAGTCCTGCCCAAGTCGTGGTCACCCTTCGAGAACACGTCCGCATACTGCTCCAGCAACTGCCCCACCTTGGCAGCCTGCCCTGGGGTTAAACAGCTACCACTCCTCTGCCAGAGGTCCTGCAGATGCGGCGGCATCCCTGTGTTTCTTTCTTGCCGACCACTCGACTTAACGTCTTAACCTGTGCAGTCCACGCCCGCACACCCTGTTCGCGCCCTTGCAGCGTAACTTCCCCTCCTTTGGCCCGCATGGTCATGGAGCCAAGGTCCAGCACCGCCTTGCTCTGCTGGAGGAAGTCCAGTCAAAGGAGATTTTCGTCCAGGTCGGCTACATAAACGGGTAGTTCCTCCTTAGTCTCGCCGACCTCAATTCTCGCCTGTACCGGTCCCTTTAACTTCGTGCAGTGGCCGGTGACCCCGCACAACTGTTGTTTGGTGGCTGGAAGCTCTGAGGTGTCCACCAAGTCCGCCTGTACGAACGTGCGCTCGGCACCCGTGTCTACCGTCAGGCTACAGGGCCTCCCGTTAACTTGTCCCTGTACTGTACCTGCACGGTCCTGGCGCCCGTAGAGCGGCACCTTACCTGGAGTGGGGTCTCTGGTTGATTGGCTGGTGTTGGGCCCCCGCTCCCAGCCAGACAGTTTCCCGCGGCCGTGCCGCTGGCAGAGTACCCGTTTTGTGGGCACTCACTAGTGCGGTGAGCCTGCCCACAATCCCAGCAGCACGGCTTGTACTGGTACCGGCCGCTGTTACTCCCTCTAGGTGAGACGCTTTGGCGCCTCTGCCGAGGGCATTCCCTCTTCCAGTGACCTTGCTGTCCACAGCGGAAACAGTTGCCGTGGAGAGCTCCTGCAGACGATATAGGGCTAGCTGGGGGCGACTGGACGTGCCACTTCCTGGCCTTAAACATGGTTCTCGGCCTGTGTGTCGGGCCTTCCACCTCCCGACTAGTCCTCAAAAAGGACTCCATTTCCAATCCTCGGGCCAGGGCTTGCTGCAGGTTCTCCACGTGTGCCTGTTGAATGTATATCTTTGTTTGTGGATGGTTCACCGCATCCACAAATTGGTCCCGGAGGAGGAGAGTGATCATGTCCTCGCTTGCCCCCGGGTACGCCCGACGTACTAGCTGCTCCAAGTCCTGTGCCAAGTGCGGCAACGACTCCCCAGGATTCCTTAGTCTGGCCCTGAACCTGGCCCTAAACACCTCTGACTGGTGCTGGTGTCCGTACCGCTTCTCTAGCACCGCCAAGACGCTACTGTAGGAGGTCTGCTTCCCGGCCGGCAACTGGTTCAACACCTCCAGCGCTGAACCCTTCAACGCCCCCACAAGCTGCACCGCCCTCTCATAGCGGCTCCAGCCCCAGGCCTCGGCCAACAGCTCAAACTGTGCCCGGTAGTCCTCCCAGGACACAGTACCGTCAAATTCTTGGGGACGCTTTCGGGCACCCTCACAACGACGACGACGTCGGGATCCCTGTACCTTATGGGATGGAGAACTTGGCAGGGATGGTGTTGAGGGAGGCGTGGGAACAGCACTTTTCGGTGTCGCACGGGCAGACGGCACCTGACGGAGCACGCCGCACCTTTGGGCACCCAACACTTGCTCCCCCTCACTGTCTGAACCAAACCACTCGCTGGCACTACACGGTTCCTCCTTCACCAGTCCTGCGGCACCTTCACACCTACCCTGATAACCACCCACGCCCCGCCCCAGTTTCTCACTGATGTGGGTTTTCAATTCAATGGCCAGCTGCCCCATTTCCTCCTTTATCTCACTTTTCACCCGCTAAAACTGATTATCAGTGTAATCTTTAGTGTCCTTTTCTCTTTGCTCTCGCAATGCTCATCCCAGACCTTCATTTATCTGCTTTGCCTGGGCGTCGAGCCTTTCACCCACCTGCGTGTTAAGACTGTCAACAGCTTCTGTTTGTCTGGCAATGGCACACGCCTGTGTTCGTAATGCCCGCAAGATGTCAGCCAGAGTTGGCTGTTCATCACTTCCGTCCTCCATGGTGTGCCGTATGACGCGCCTGCCGTACCTCTAGACCCGTGCCCGTACCTCTTTGGCCCTCACTCTACGGCGCCGACCAGAGCACACAACAACATCCCCACTTCTAACACCACTGTTACAAACCCGCTCCCACAGCCGCCCAACTAATTTGCCTCCCTTACTGGGCTGGCCTCAGACGCGTGGGAACTGACGGGCTGAGTCCGGTTATGTGTCTAATCGGGACCAGAAGCAATGACTCCCATAAGGCCTTGAGCACGGGTACCCCACACTGGCACATCATCACCTTAGGGCACACACCCCAGACAGGCACATGCGGAATAACACAATCACATCCTTTCCAGACTATAATTGTACTAGGTAACACTACAGAAACAGCCTCCCGCCCATTGAACACAGGCCCAGCCACTTGTCGACCGTCGAAGCCCTAACTGTTCCTCCTTCGCCGCCTGCAGTCACTGTTAATACGTCTTATACATCCCAGTCACCACATCCTGACCATGCTGAAGACGACACTTTCCAACAGCTGCCTTCAGGCCCCTCGCACACACACAGGAATAGTCAGTTGCCTAGCTTTCACATAGACGCCCTTTAGCCGCAGGGGACACTACCTCTACCCTGGGATTGCCTGTCACACCACCGTAGCCTCTGTTTCCCTCGCGATGCTTTCCTCCTGTTTTCCGCTATCGTCCCTCGTGGCCTTGATCTTCATTTGGGAGTCACCCAGCGGTTCCTGTCGGTGAAGCCTTTGGTCCGGCGTTCTCCCACACGCGTAATCTGTGGAGAGAAGCAAAAAGGGGGAAGGAAACACAGGCAGGTGTTTCTCCCCCCCCCCTCCCAGCACAACACCCACACGGGGTCCCCCATCACTGAGGGGCCCCCTGTCTCTCATTCTCTCTCCTACGTGCTCTCTAAGAATTCTCCAAGAATTTTTTTACACTCTCAATCACACGACTGTCACTCCTCCACTCAGCACACAACCCCAGCATCTCCACACTCCTGTCTCTCATCTCTCTCCATTCTTCCACTCCGACCTCTCCTACCACTACCTGCAACATCTTTGTTCTAGCATACTCATACCGTTCACATTCCAGCATTAAGTGCTCCACGGTTTCATCCACTCCTGTCACACACATCACACACACCTAGCTGCC